>JBAMJV010006390.1:0-19112 GCA_037951105.1 Echinarachnius parma | reverse complement strand
GACCTATGTTATGTCAAAGAACATTGTATCTCTTCCTACAACAGAACTTTTAAATTCTAAAATTCTTAAAATCTTAAAATTTCAGTGATATTCTAAACTTCTTCCATGGTAATTTCACTTTATATGTGATATTCTGATGTTCTGATTTTGGCTGATATTATGTGTAATCTTATTCCTTCCAATTTTCTTGTTTGTTTTTATTCCTAAGTTATAGGATGTTCTATATATGTTCTTACATACATAAGGAAAATCTGTATTTTTTGTCATCAAATTATATGCATACTTGCCATTTTTCTTGTTTAAAGGGAGTGATCCACTTTTGCAAGCCCAAAAATATGGCAAATATTAACCTCAAACTGCCAAAATACATTGTCAAGTCATAATCTTTTCAGAATAAATTCTAAAAATCATGATCTATAATATTTGAGGTTAATATGGCAACTTATATTTTTTGGCTTGCAAAGATAAGGAAAATCTGTATTTTTTGTCATCAAATTATGTGCATACTTGCCATTTTTCATATTGAAAATATTTGAGGGTGCTCTTTGGTGCTATATTCAAGCTGCTGAATTCACATTGAAATAATACATTCTTGCCCTAGCTCCGTCAAACTTGCACAGTCCCTGTTTAAAGGGATACAGTACAGTAGTTATATTTTGGTTGTAACTGCACTTCAATTTATTGCATTTAATTCACGAGGAAGAAGTAAAGTATGCGGGATATTATTGCAAGAAACCTTAGAGCACATATCTTTTTAAGCAAAATAAAACGTTTGATGATTTGATCAAAATCAGGGCCACTTTGTGTGACCGCTTGCAGAGAAAAGGTGTAACAAAACCTTTATATAGAGGTCACCTGTCTACAGTGGCCAAACTGCCCATAAATGCCACTTATATAGTGTGACTGCTTGCAGAGAAAAGGTGTAACAAAACCTTTATATAGAGGTCACCTGTCTACAGTGGCCAAACTTCCTAGATAAAGACCACTTATATAGTGTGACTGCTTGCAGAGAAAAGGTGTAACAAAACCTTTATATAGAGGTCACCTGTCTACAGTGGCCAAACTGCCTATAAAGGCCACTTATATAGTGTGACTGCTTGCAGAGAAAAGGTGTAACAAAACCTTTATATAGAGGTCACCTCTCTACAGTGGCCAAACTGCCTATAAAGGCCACTTATATAGTGTGACTGCTTGCAGAGAAAAGGTGTAACAAAACCTTTATATAGAGGTCACCTGTCTACAGTGGCCAAACTGCCTATAAAGGCCACTTATATAGTGTGACTGCTTGCAGAGAAAAGGTGTAACAAAACCTTTATATAGAGGTCACCTGTCTACAGTGGCCAAACTGCCTAGATAAAGACCACTTATATAGTGTGACTGCTTGCAGAGAAAAGGTGTAACAACACCTTTATATAGAGGTCACCTGTCTACAGTGGCCAAACTGCCTATAAAGACCACAGATATATGGTGACTGCTTGCAGAGAAAAGGTGTAACAAAACCTTTATAGAGAGGTCACCTGTCTACAGTGGCCAAACTGCCTAGATAAAGACC
The DNA here is from genome assembly GCA_037951105.1 of Echinarachnius parma. Taxonomy (NCBI): domain Eukaryota; kingdom Metazoa; phylum Echinodermata; class Echinoidea; order Clypeasteroida; family Echinarachniidae; genus Echinarachnius; species Echinarachnius parma. The sequence continues at coordinate 17,560 of JBAMJV010006390.1, read as the reverse complement.
ACTTATATAGTGTGACTGCTTGCAGAGAAAAGGTGTAACAAAACCTTTATATAGAGGTCACCTGTCTACAGTGGCCAAACTGCCTAGATAAAGACCACTTATGTGTGACTGCTTGCAGAGAAAAGGTGTAACAAAACCTTTATATAGAGGTCACCTGTCTACAGTGGCCAAACTGCCTAGATAAAGACCACTTATATAGTGTGACTGCTTGCAGAGAAAAGGTGTAACAAAACCTTTATATAGAGGTCACCTGTCTACAGTGGCCAAACTGCCCACAAAGATCACTTAGTGTGACTGGAATGGGGGCGCTGTCACTGTCGCCATACCATTTATTTAGCTCTACCTATTTCAGCATTTTTCTACTTGATCATGCCATTTACGTGAATATCTTTGTTTTGATTTGTGGATGTACTTGGAGGGAGTGTATGTGATCAAACTTTTTGATATTCATTGACTTCATTTCGCCCGGAAAAGTGTTATTTAAATATGCAGATTACAGAAACACTATGAAAAGGAATCAGTTACGATATCAATGTAAATGCTCTAGGCAAGCACATAAAAATTGTACTAACGAACAAATCTCAACTGATACTGATTAGGTGTGTCCATATTGCTTTGCAAATGAATTTCCATTTCAATCATGTTATAGATGATAAAGAATACAATGACACCTTGCAGGTTTTCTTTTGATGCAATGGAAATATTGATTTGTTACGATTGAATAACCTAACGATTGAATAACCTAGCATTTGATATTTTCTCATTGAACTCAGAAGATGGTGAGATTGATCTAGAACATTATGATACCCCATGTCAATATTATTTTAGTGATGAATTTAATGAAGCATTTACTGTGAATAATACAAAGGAAAATATATCTTTATTTCACTTAAACGCACAGAGTTTTCCTTCAAAATATTTTCACATTCAAAGCTTGGAATGCTTGCCTCGCTTGAGCATAAGTTTGATGTGTATGCTTTCACGGAAACGTGGTTTGAGAAAAATGTACCCTCGATGTATAAACTCTTTGACTATAATCTGTTTCACAAACACCGTGAAAACAGAAAGTGTGGAGGTGTATGCTTGTATATAAATCCCAAGTTTACGGTAAAAGAACGGCCTGATCTTCAATTTTCTACCGACACAAAAGATACTCTTTTTATTGAACTTGAGCGAGAAACGAAGAATATTATTGTAGGGGTTAGATACAAAGCTCCAAACTCAAACTCGGATGAATGTATTGATTCACTATCAATTTGTGCTGAAAAGATATCTAATGAAAATAAGCAGTGCTACTTGACCGGTGAGTTTAATTTTGACTTGCTCAAACACTCCTCCCATGAAGATACTGAACGATTTCTTAATACATTATTATCATGCAGCCTCAGACCTTTACTACCCACTCATCAACTTGTATTGATAATGTGTTCACAAATGTATATGAAAATCCCATTTATTCTGGTTTATTGTATACAGATGTGTCGGACCATTTTCCAGTATTTCAAATTACACAGGTCACTGATCCACTCCCGAGCAAATTATTTGATTATAGTAAACTTAATTGGGATAGACACATTTTAAGTACCTCATCAAAAATGAGCAAGAATATTGGCATACTAAATAAATTAAAGTCCCTTTTACCTTCTCATATTTTGTTCTTACTTTATAATACCTTGGTTTTGCCTCACCTCAACTATTGCACGCTTATTTGGGGAAGAGCAAGCAAATTTCGTTTAAATAAAATACAAATATTGCAGAAAAGAGTCATTAGAATTTGTTCTGGTGCCCATTATTTGGCTCATTGTGACCCATTATTTATTGAATTAAAAACATTGTCAGAAAAATTGATAGTATTTAAAACAGCAATTTTTATGTTCAAAGTGAATCATGATTTGATTCCTAGATTATTTTTAGATTTCTTTGTTAAACAGTTTAATGTACATACAATCAATAATAGAAAAAGGGAAAATTATCGGCCCCATTTATTTAGAACAGCTTTTTCACAGAAACAGTCTGTAAGGTTTCATGGTGTAAATATCTGGAATAACGTAGAAGAAGGAATTAAACACTTTTAAGTTATAGCAACTTTAGGAAAATATTAAAGGTAAACTTGAACAACCCCAAATAAGTTTCTATGACAAATTTGTATCCTGCATGTTGCATGCATCTTATTCATATGTACCCATCTTGTCTATCACTACTCTTTCAATATGATTCCATTTGTTATGACTTGCCAATCTTTCTTTTAATTACATTTTAATCACATTATTTTACTGAAATCACGTATACCCGTTTGTCATGTTTCGTGTTGTTGGTAAATATGTAAACATCGTAATATTTTAGTTGTTACTTTAATCTGTTTAATTATTATTGCTCATTGTTATATTTATATTGTTTTGTAGGTTTCCCTGCGAGTTATTATTTTTTTGCAATGTTTTATTTTTATTTTTTTTTTTTATTTACGTTCTGCACTTTGTATGCATTTTATTTTGTATTAAATTATTTCCATTCCTTGCCATTTTTATTTTCTTTATATTCATATTATATTATACGCATGTGAACATTGTATTGTATTTAATTGTGATAGTGTATCTATTAATTATTATAACATGCTGGGTGCCCTTACTCGACAAGCTTCGTGCTTCTTATAGGTGCTACCTGTTACATTGTAACTGTACAAATTTGTATCTGATTTTTATCTGAAATAAATGTTGAATTGAACCTAGCTGGTGGGTTGGCGCAGTGATATCCCCTCCTAACAATGAACTCATCATGTTCAGAGCCGGCTCATTCATTAATCCCGCCCCCGCCAGCCCAGTACTTATCGCAACAATACACTTTACACAATGAATCGTCACATTAGAGAGGTGTATTTTGATAATCATTTCAATCGGCTACTGGCTACAGAGCAATGCTGTCTTCCATTGGAATTCAAAAGAATACACTTTTAGTGTATATCTAGTTGTACTTAAAGTGGATTTAATGTATGAAGTGTTCATAATAGCACAGGCAAAATACTATAGTACTCTTAGATTTCAGAGCTGCCATACTATTCTCTTTTTGCCATAATTGTTACATTTTTTACATTTAATTACATGTATGCCAGTACAGTATTAGTAATCATTTTGTTTGTTTTTGTTTTTTTACGTATAATATGTTTGAATGTTTTAATTAAAGCGTTCAAATATTGTAATTTATTACACATACAGGCCAGTTTTTCGATTAAATAAATCATGAATTTTGTTTCCGTCTTGGGTTTGTCAGTCATAGCGCTCAATATTGTTATGATATCATATTACCATCCTAACGTGTATCATGCAGCTCTACAAATGTGTATTTGCCATTCAATATCAGACGATATTACTACTCCATGGAGCTAATATTCAATCCAGCGCGGAAGTGCTTTATTAATGACGTATGAATGGCTTTGCGCGTGTCTAATTGTGACGTATGAATACTTTTACACACCTCTGCTATAGTACGCGCAAATGGCCCTTCATGGGTTGAAAATGTTTAATCCGTAATTTGAGATTCAATACATTGGTCTTCTTCACTGAACAAGACGGAGAAAGATGTATGTTTTTGTTTATTTATGTTTTGCTCTGGATAGTATGTATAATAATTATAATATTGACTGGCTTGTTCTTTCGTGATTTATCAGAAATATTGCATTCGCTAGTATCATATTGCACTCGTCTTCGACTCGTACAATATGATCCTAGCGAATGCAATATTTCTGATGTACCACTCAAGGCCAGTCAATAGCCTATTATATAAATATGCACGTTATGAGCATTAGCACCGACAAAATATCAAGATGTAGTTAACTATGTGTGATTTTTGTGCTTTTGGAAATAATGTACATTTTTGTTAATGATAATTCTTACCATTCTGTTTTTAGATTGTAATCAGGATATGTTATACGTGTGATGATTTGTGTGATCAAGGAGTTACCATCGATGGAGTCACAACTGTCACTAATCCCTGTCTTTATTCTAAAGGAGAAGTGGGGCTTTGCGGTTTATTTGAAGTTCGATCTTCGATGCCGCTGAGTGAAACCAACGACTTGCTAATTAATTCCTGATGATTTTTTAATTTCATGATAATTCAACGAATTTTCATTTATTTGTGACTATTGCATGATTAGTAGTAGACTTGATGTAATTGTAATAATTTCCTACATGAATTGAGAAAAAATCCAGATATATCTTGAATTAAAGAAGAATTTCATTGAAAATCACAAAATATGAGAATAATGCATCACTAGAGGGCTAGGGATTAACAAATTAAAATTAATATTTTTTTGTTTCCCATACCAACACGATATCTTATTACAACAACAAAACAAAACCCCATCACAAGAATCGAAAACAAGCGCTCTTTGCGCTAAAAAACGCCAATGTTTTAATGACGTCACTCATTGAGTAAGTCTAACATTAGCAGACGATGTCTCATTGCGAATCTACACAACCATTAGTGCACTTATTTTGTCTGCTAAACGTGTATTCATGTCAGGAAAGCGCATTTATTTAATTGCATTTTGTAAATAAGGTTCACCTCGACTTATACACAATAATCATTCACTCGGAGACATTTACGGAAATAAAGACAAATTCAAAGAAGTAAGTCACACACCGTACTACTTTATCTGCTTGAAAGACCCGCCAAAGTCTGGGCACGATCTATTGGCCCATTGTTCAACAGCTGTATATTGATGCGGGTGTCGCTGAATGTGCAGTTATGTGTTTGATACTTATGGGCGATGTGATAGATTAAAATAACGTTATTTAGCATGCTTTACGGGAAAATTGTGTGTCAAAGAACAACAAAGTGCTTTTAAGAGTGAGGCAGAGGAGCAAATAATGACAAATATTCTCCTCAATAAACAAGGATGATTGAACAGAGTCATGTTAAAAAGGCACTATCAAATGTGTTTGTTATATATCGGACATCGTCTGCTAAGGATGACTTACTCAATGAATGACGTCATAGTATTCAGCTGGTTTCGGCGGGACTTTTGAAGCCACAATACTGGCTTACAAATTACCACTAATTTATTGATGATAACTCGTCAATAACAATGTTTTGAAACACTTATTTGTAATATTCGTGTTATGGATTATGTATGAAATATAGATATATGAGCTGAATCTAAATTTAAAAAACAAAGAAATTCTACTTTAATATGATTCTTTGAAGCATTGTTTATCCACTTTCGATCATTTTCGACAAATTGACATCAACACAAAATAATCTTGAGATATCACTCTAATTGATAAGATACGTCGCAATAGTGCCAACGCATGCCAACTACGTTAATTTTCATCATGAATATTTCAATTTCCACACATTTTTTTATTTCGCGCGCATTTGCTATCTATAATAAAGAAGTACTCGAATTAGTTGAGTTCGGGTTTGCGAAAAGTTATTATAATAACAAAGCACACCTCTCTTTGAAATGTGCCAATGCGTATGTAATCAACTGAAACGTCTTTGTGTTTCCACCTGCAAGTTAAGTTCAGGTCCCATTCAAATGAGCACATTCACTGCATAGTTTACAGTGGCGGCATCAAACATCTAGTAAAGGATTTGAATCTGTTGTGACTCCATCTATATAATAGCTCTTTGGTGTGATGTATCATGTATCTCTATAAAATCAACTCAATAAATATGTATTAATATCTATTAGTATAATTATGTTTATTTGCCTTATCTTGTATTCTTTGTGGTGCACATGAACTGTCTTATATAAACTTATCGTGATAATCAAAAAATGTTACTTTCACTTAAGGTTGGAGGTGGGGTATTATTTTTTTTCCCTTTTTTTTTTTTTTTTGCTCAAACACTATTTTTTTAATGCATGTACTTTCAGATGGAATTGACATCTTCATCCAAATTCACAGTTTTTCTTATGAAAAAAGGAGTTTAAAATACTGTTTTCAACCTTTTTTCTAGATCGGAAGTGCTTATTTTTAAACTAAGTTTACTTAGCTTATAAAATGAAGAGAAAAAATTGAACAGGCTTTGTTTTATGATGTTACCATGAAGTGTTTGTAGCCCCAGCTATTGCCCAGATTATGTACCTTCAACACTATGGCAAGATCATTGAATCGTCGATACATCATGTTTACAGCATCAAATGGTCCGAAAAATGATGAAAAATCCTTATTTCAATTATTGCGAAATTACGCCCTCACTTTAAACTGCCAATTACTTAAATTCAATTTTTTGGAGAATATAAGTCCAATTGTAATGAAATTTGGAGTGATTGAAGATCTGCTTGTGTACAATAATCCTATTGGAGCTTTTATGGATATCTCGATCCTTCAGGAGTGGGGCTATGAAGAAAAATCAATGCAATTTTTTGATATATCTGATTTTTACAAAAGTCAAGATTTAAAAACTTTCTGATGGAAATAAATTAAAAAGCTCCAATAGCACGATTGCCAACAGTGTGTATTTTGGTAAGAAAAAGAAACTACTTCTACTTCTACTTCTACTTGGGTACTCGACAGGGTCCATCAGTCAGGACGTAGAGTCGAGGGGAACCGGTGAGGTGTCCCATTAATTGCCGATTGAGGCAACTGCTCCCACAAAGGCTCCTAGTGATGTGGAAGCCAAGATATTATTGGGGAGCGCATTCCATGCTGTTACAGTTTGTGGGAAGTAGGAGTTCTGGTAAAGCTGAGTTCGAGTATGTATATGCTTGAGCTTATTTGGGTGGTATTGTCTGGTGATGCTTGGGGCCATTGGTGTGAGGAGTTGGTCAGGTGTAATTGCTACCATGCCATTCTGAATTTTGTAGAGGAGGCTAAGGCAGGAGATGTGTCTGCGTCTTTCCAGTGTACTCCATTTAAGTTGTTGAATCATAGCAGACACACTCTCAGAATGGCGGTATTGTTGAAGAACGAATCTTGCTGCTCGCCTCTGTACAGCTTCAATCTTTGAGATGCTCTTCTTTGTAGATGGATTCCAGACTGTTGCACAATATTCCAAGCGAGGTCTAACCAGGGAGAAGAAGGCTTGTTGTCGGATCTTCTGGGAAGAGCGTCGTAGATTCCTATTGATAAGCCCGAGCATTTGGTTGGATTTCGATGCAATTCCATCAATGTGTTTTTGCCAGGATAGGTTGTGAGAAAAGGTAAGACCCAGGTATTTGTAGTTTTGAACTGCTGTAAGTTGAGTATTGCCCAGTAGGTAATTGCCTTCAATGTTGTTTCGGCGGAGTGAGAACCGTAGAAGATGACATTTCTCTGTGTTGAATTTCATCTGCCAGGTAAGAGACCATTGATGAAGGCGGTCAAGGTCCCGCTGAAGCGCATGGTGGTCCGAGATGTCATGAATAGGATTGTATATATGAGACAGTCATCTGCAAACAGCCTTAGCTTGGACGTGATACCATGGGAGATGTCATTTATAAATGTGATGAACAATAGGGGGCCCAGTACCGTTCCTTGGGGAACACCAGATGACACATGGATCGTGTCAGATGCTTGTCCATCTACAACCACCCGCTGGGATCGGTCTGTGAGGAATGATCTGATCCATTGCTGTAGTTCGCCTCGGATGCCGTAGTGTCTGAGTTTGAGTAAGAGGCGCTCATGGGGGACACGGTCGAAAGCTTTCGAAAAATCCAGAGCAATCGCATCAACCTGGTCTTTTTGGTCCAGTGAACGTGCCAGATCTTCGGCTGTCATAATTAACTGGGTCTCACATGAGCGGCCTGCTCGGAAACCATGTTGAGAGTCGTGTAGTACGTTGTTGGTATCGTAGTGGTGCATTATCTGACTGAAGATGATATGTTCTATCAACTTACTGCATATCGATGTTACGGAAACAGGACGATAGTTCGAAGGGGTGCTTTTGTCTCCCTTTTTAAAAATTGGTGTGATGTTCGCCAGGCGCCAGTCTGATGGTACTTGTCCAGTGTTCAGTGACTGCTGGAAGATGAAACACAAAACTGGTGCTAGATCCTTGGCGAAACTCTTCAGAAATTGGCCTGGGATTCCATCTGGACCAGTAGCTTTATCAGTCTTGATGGCCTCTAAAAGCTTCTGGACTCCATTTGGTGTGATAGAAATGTTCTCCATCGTAGGGACGTTGGATTCTCCAAGATTGGGTAGAACTGTTGTATCTTCAGCTGTGAACACCGACTGGAATTGTTGATTAAATACCTTCGCCTTTCTTGTGGCGTCAAAGACTACTTTTTCATCATGCTTGAGTGGAGAAATGCCCGCTGGATCTTGCTTTTTTGATCTTATGAACTTCCAGAAGGCTTTGTCAATTAGACCTTGCATATCAATTAGACCTTGCATATCAATTGACCTTGCATATCAATTGACCTTGCATATCAATTAGACCTTGCATTTTCAAATGTCAAGTGAGAATTTTGATAAAAATTAATGTTGACACAAAACCATCCCTAATTTTTATTTGTAAGTGCAAACATTACCAAAACTGTTATCATCATGTAGCAAATTTCATAAGCTTTCCATTGATATATGGTTTGTAGGGGTACAAACTACATTTAGATGTGGAAAAGACTCATTTTATGGGAACATGCTTTTTCACCCAATAATACCCCTGCCACCTCCAACCTTAAAGGGAAATGCCAGTAGTGGGAAATAACTTTATTAGTCAAACTAATTATTGAAATAACATAAAAAGGAGCGTGTGTGGAAAAATCCGAACCTTACTATCGTCAAATGCAGAAATATCAGTTAAAACGTTTATGAAAGCCGCTGACATCGAGCCTAAATTCACCGTCGGCTTGGCCCGTCGTTCGAGCAATCCGCTCATGCGAATTACCATGTGCGCATTTGCCATAGGATTAACACACAGCACACGAGGCTGTATATCAACATACGACCATCGGCGAGATATCTATCCGCAACAGATGACTCTATACCAAATATATAAATAGGCGGTTTCCAGGCAAAATTTGTATCATCCCATATTAGTAAAAGCATATTCTTTCACATGATTGGTAATATCAGAGCGTCCATTTTATTTTTTGAGAGGGGGGCATTTCCCAAAACTGGTATTGGAATTTAATCAACTCGATGGGCGTAGGGGAACATTTTTTCCTCAGGGGGAGGGGGCCCCGAGGTATTTTGACATGACATGGTTTTGCCGGAATACAACCGTAACACAACCGTAACACAAGTACCGTAACACAACCGTAACACTTTGAAGTTTGAACCCGCAGATTTATTGTCTTGTTGCTATTGTACCCGGAGATATTCCAATGCTTTCCTTTCATTACTTTGAAATTTAGTCATAGTATAACCGGTCACCAGCAATACGACCGCATTTCAAAAGGCCCATTGTCCTGATGTCTATAATCAGATCTCAAGGGATTGACTGGATAATGAAAGGAACCCATTAGAATATATCCGGGGACCATATTAAAGGGATAGTTGAGTTCTGGTAAGGAGAGTACAGTTTTAGTGAAACTGAATTTTAGTAACCAAAACCTGCATCATTACATTACAAACTAATAGTTATAACTAGAAAGGAACACAAAATTACAAATGACGTAGTAAAGATCATGTTATCATTCAAAAAGAGCCGTTAAAACGTAAGAGGGCGCTCTCTAAACACTCATCGGTTTCAACCATTTTGAATAAAATATTGTGCATGTGATGCTTTGTTGAAATAGTGATTAGATAGAGAAATAACCAACAACTATTTAAATACCTATTTTGTAACTTTTTGAAAAGAGGAAGCATTTTTTTTTTAATTTTTAGCGGGTGGTTCAAAATTCTCTAATAAACCCGGGGCCCCGGGTTTATTACAAATTGTTATATTTATGGATATTTCAGCCGTTTCTGAACCGATTTTGATCAAACAAAGATGATTTTATTGTTTAAATATTATGCTCTTTCAAATTTTACACACAGTTTTTCATTACCTCACAAACCAATTAAGTAGTCTAGCGCCCTCTCTACCAAAACTCAACTTTCCCTTTAACGAGACAATAAAGTATGCTGCTGCAAAGTGTTACTGTAGTCTTGGTCTTTTTAGGGCAGACACAATTTGAGCCACAGATGAGAATTTGGGCCATTGTGACCTAATTACACCACAAAGCAACCGATAAGTCTGGGAAAATGATTGTGCTGATTTTCACATGACTAGCCCCGTGTTCACACACAAAATTTTCAGCCCTTAATCATAACTAAAGAATCAGCAGCTGACTATAGAATCAGCTTCTCATTAAAAATTCCTATGGCAAGCCCTTTGTGTAAAAACTAGATAAACTATGTTTTTCTCAGATACACTCAGTTTTTCTCAGATAAACTTAGTTAATCTCAAGATAAACACAGTTTATCAGAAAACTCAGTTTATCAGTTGATAAACTGAGTTTGTCTGATAATGTGTTTATATGGCAAGCCCTTTGCGTAACAACTAGATAAACCCTGTTTTTCTCAGATAACCCCTGTTTTTCTCAGATAAACTCAGTTTATCACCAGATAGACAGTCTATCAACTGATAAACTGAGTTTTTCTGATAAACTGTGTTTATCTGGAGATAAACTGAGTTTATCTGAGAAAAACTGAGTTTATCTGAGAAAACAGAGTGTATCTAGTTTTTACACAAAGGGCTTGCCATTAGTCATGATTCTTTAGTCATGATTAAGGGATGAAAATTTGTTCTGTGTGAACACGCTGATTGAAGTAGAAGTCATTAACTTTGAAATGGTATATAATTAGTCTAACAAAGGGAGAAAACGGACTGCTTTAAAGACCGGTGACCATTCAAGCGTTGTAATCTGATAATCTGAAATATCAAAATCCTGAATCTCATTTAAAACGAAATGTGACTATTTCAGCTAACAGAAGACGACCGTGTTAATGTCACAAATGACAGTTCATCACACCAAAATAACTCCCAGTAGAACACTAGCTAGCACATTATCATATCATATTTCAGATTGTATTACTTTATTAGTGATAATATACAATGTACATGTAAGCTAGTAAAGAGGCATACTGTACATGCCTCAAATTACATACATAAATTTCAATTAAGAAAAAAGAAAATACCGAGACTTCTTTTAATAATACATCTACTAAATATCGCCAATGTGGTATTATAAAATGAGAGTCATATACAGCCTAGCTTTCAATCCTAGCAGGATCTTCGCCAGGGCCAATGACAGTTAGCCTACTACATGAAGACAACATAATATATGAATAAATTTGAGGACATTATACATTACATACAGTCAACTCTGCCTAAGTCGAAGTCGCATAAGTCGAATAATCGCCTAAGTCGAAGGTCTATTCAAGTCCTCTTCTCTTTATATTCTATTGTTTTTAACCCCTCATAAGTCGAATTTTGTCTAAGTCAAAGCTATTTCTTCAGTCCCAAGAGATTCGATTTAGGCAGAGTTGACTGTATTTGTTAGAGAGCCGATATAGGGCCTTAAATGTGTATTACACAGGCATCGTAGATACATGTATATTATACAGTAGCAGTTATAATAGTACAGGGAAACCCCCCGACTCTCAAATTTACCTCGTTATAAGGGGTACCTCGTTATAAACGGCCGAATTAATAACAAACGTTTAAATGAACGTATGAATCGGGACCAAAGGATTCTTCTCGTTATAAACGGTACCTCGTTATAAGCGAGCTCGTTAGAACGGGGTTTCCCTGTACATGTAACAATTTGTCAGCATTATTTTGCATCATTTTCATATTTGTTACACAAGTTATATTTTCAACTAGGAAATATTTTGTTTCTATTTATCTGAAGCACTTGATTAAAAGAACATTAAATCATCATTAAAAAAAATAAAATAACAATGCAGATTAAATTACTTTATTTAGTAATATAAGTAAGAGGTATATGCATGTATGCCTAAAATTATATAAATAGTTAATAATAATAATAATACAAACAGCTGGTAGCGCCAATATCAGTGGCAGCTCCGCTAGTATGCTCCCCGGGGAGTTGAGAAAGTACGCAGTATCATTGTGTTGGTTTGAAATATACCTGATGACCATGCAGGGTAATAATAATTTAGATAGTTATTTAAGCGCAGTAGAGTATATATTTATAGTAGCTGCGCTATATAAATGTTCATATTATTATTAAACATTTGTATAGGGCAAAACAAACAAAACCAGAATGCACAGACAAACAATCTTATGGAAAGGCCTGCATAAACAAATTTGAGGACATTATACATTAATGTTGTTACACAAGTTATATCCTCAATTACATAAACAATGCCAAAAGTAATTTGGCAAATGGACAAATACACAAATGTCAGCAAAGGGCCAAAAAACAAAATAAAACAATCTATTTTTATTTTAAATAATGCAATGTACATTCAGTCTACAAAATTGGGTTCATGGATTTGTTAGTCTGTCAAAATATTGGTCATGTAATAAAGGCATCTTTAAGTACATATAGTATCAAATTTATAAAATGTCTATTTCAGTTTTGCATGTGTGATACACACATGTATATTGGCACAGTATTTCTTGTCAGTATTTTTAGTTTACTTCATTGAATATTTGACCAGGGGAACATTTAATTAGCGTTTAATTAAGAATTGTAATAGCTGTAAAATATCTATTTCTAGTTTGGCATGATAATAATAATAATAATAAACATTTCTTATATAGCGCATATCACGCCTAGAATAGGGTCTCTATACACACATGTATCTTGGCACAGTTTTTAGTTTTAAAAAGTTCCTTCCCATGCCAATGTTGGCACATAAGGTGGCGCCTATATCTCTGATTCATTAGCCCTAGGCCACATGTCTACTAAATGCAGAGAAAGTTCCAGAAGGGAGCCAGTCCTCTGGTAACTTGTGTGATTAACTTTCCCTTCTCCATTCTATAATTGCCGAGCGCCTGGCTAGAAGGCAGAAGGTACCATTTTCAAAGTCTTTGGTATGACCTGGTCTAGGTTCGAACCCGGGACCTCCCGTGCATGAGGCGGACACTCTAACTGCTAAGCCACCATGCTTGGCACAGTATACCCTGTATTTTGCATTCATTTTCATTAAACATTTTCACCTCTTATAAAATATACAAACAAACAAAATACAATAGAAATTACAATATACTATAGAACATGTATTCGGGAAATCAAGTATCGATTTTTGCACCCGGGACTCGTCATTTTTCGGCGGGACCCGGGTACCTGAGACTCATCAACAGCACTAATAATTAACAAACAGATTTGTAGAGATGTGCAGCATACATGTATCTTGCATAGTATTGTGAACCTTTTCAGGGGTGTCATATAAAGACATTTACAACAAAAAGACCTGACATAGCGGAGAGGAGATCAAGTGAGGAAGAAAGACAATTTTTCATGACTGTTACCATCATCGTCATCGTCATCATCATCATCGTCGTCAGCATCATCATCGTTATCACCATCGTCATTATCATTATTATCATCATCGTCATCGTTATCGTCGCCATCGTCATCATTTCAACATCATTATCATTTTTACCTTCCGAGGGTGTCATAAAGACATTCACAACAGGAAGACCTGTAGCAGAGAAGAAGAAAGACAGAAACAAGTTTTCATGAGACTGTTCACAACAAGATTTTGTAATTGCAGTATATTTAGGACATGAGTAACAAAATGTGACCGGCCAGCTATAGCAAAACCCAGGCACGACTTTTCAGTAATTTGATTTTTGTAGTTATGGACTTTAAAGGTTGAAATATTAGTCCAAGCGGCAAAATGAACAAATTTGAAATATGAATCCAGTGAAAAGCTTTTTTAAATTTTGTAAAACAATTCTGCACGGTTTTAATAGCGATTGTCATATTTGAAACATCAATATCTCAGTTTCAACTTAAAGTGATCCAGGTAAAGTGTCTTACTCCACGAAAAATACTTGGAGCTTCCTCGTTTCTCTTCTGCCGTGTTGTTTAGCTTATGGTAAGAGAAGAATAAAATAGGTCTAGATTTTTTCAAATGTCCCTTTAGTATGAAGATTGCTAACGCTTTTGATAAAAATTACAATTGCCGTAGCTGAACACGTCCAGCCAGCGCGCGTTGGAAACTTTCCTGACCCGACTGAACTTTGAGCAGAGCGCGCGCAAATTCCATGAATTCTGTACCACGGGTACACATACACAGGTGCGGATATCGTCAAACGGATGATTATTACTGCGACAAATCTACGGCAGGCCATCAGTATTTGGTGAAGAAATATGAACTCAATATTCGTTTTTTTTTAATTGTATTTTACAATGATATTGATACAGGATTGAAGTCTCAAATGCAATATCTGACACTTTACAGGGATCAATTTAACGCATTATGAAATAGGTAAATTATCATAACTATGCCAAATATTATCCAAATTAATTTAAATATATATGAAATTAAAGCTAACAAATACCCCTTTCAAATGGTATCTAAATCTCAAATGGTGGGTTTTGATGTAGCCAGTCACAAATATATTTTGTTTGTTTCTGTCCTTGGAATAAGTTTGTTTGACAATGCATTCATTAAAAATGCAAATTTATGGCTACGACACAATAAAATCACAAAAAAAAGGATAGATAGATCCCGGGGGGGGCACTCGAAGTATTTTTTTGACGGGGGTGTGCCGCACGGAACTCTGAAATGGGGGTCTGAAGAGCTGACTACAAGCACAAAATATAGGGTCTTTGGAGCTACAAAAAACCCTGAAATGGGAGTTAAGGGTTCTAAGGAGCATACTAAAACTACAAAATACATAAACTTGGGGCTACCAAAGACCTACGGAAACCCTCAAAATGGCTCAAATGGTGGTCCAAGGAGCCGAACTAGAAGAAGACTAACGGGACTTGCCGCTACTCAAACATAGCCAAGTCTTTCCGGGGGTCTATGGAGCCGAACTAGAAGAAGAATAATGGACTTGGCGCTACTAACTCAACTACCTAGCCAAGTCATTCCGGGGGTCTATGGAGCGACAATTTTTGAAAATCGGGTATCTTTAGAGCTGCGATCGGGTGTGAAAATGGGGTTCTTTTAAGCGGCATATACCGGTCTTACATTATACATGAGAGCCCCCCCCCCCCCCCCCCCCCCACCCCCCCGGGAGATAGATAGAGCAAGAAAGTTTGTTGTCAATTGATGCATAGTAAAATATGAAGTTAGAATTAGCAACAAACCTTGTATAGGAATGCAATGAGAATGGCAAATCCCCCGAACATGAGGAGAGTCATCCAGAAGGGATTCTGGACATTCTTCTTGAGAGCCCAAGCCACTACGTTCAGTTTGAAGTCCGTGAATGGCGCATAAAATAACCTGTGGAAATGTAGTAAAAGGAAGTAGTCATGTTAAAGTACATATATTTGAAAATGGCTGCACACAGTTGCATTAAACAACCTGATTTAATCAAGAAAAAAAGGAAACAAAATGACGAGTTGATGTGCCGATACAGAACTGATAAAGCCAGTTTGAAGTCCGTGAACGGCGCATAAAATAACCTGTGGAGATTGTGAAAAAGGGAAATAGTCTTGTTATTTTAACCAGCTCCCTAATAGATTTTCGATATAAAGAGGTAACAATGTCTTGTTCCGGACATTCTTCGTAAGTGCCCAAGCGTCTATGTTCAGTTTCAATCTATGAATGGCGCATAAAATACCTGTGGAAAAAGGGAGAATAATAGACATGTTTTTAACCTTCAGGTATTTGAAAACAGCTGCACACAGTTAACAATAATAACCTGTGAATGGAACATTCTAGGAAGAACAAGTAATCAAATAAAAAAGTTAAAGGGACTTAGTAACCTTGTCCAAATCCTCAAAATAAATTTCTAATTCTAGCGATTCCCTTATACCTTGTTGTATTTGTATTAGCAATAAAATCACGGGACAGGTTTGGTTTTCAAATTTCCCTTTCGTTACAAAGATATGTATGATTGAAGTATTCAGATAAGAAAAACTCCGGGCGAGTTTTTCTTCTGTGTACAAAGTGAGTGCAGTGAGTTACTGAATATCACTTTGCATTTTCGCTCATTACTTGGCCATACAATGTCCATTTGACTTGAAATTTCACACAATACCCTGTGGACATATGAGATAACAACAATATACATTGCAACAACCATTCATCCACTTTTTGCACATGTCAACAAAGTTACTAGATCCCTTTAATACGCAACATACCAATAGCACCAGGATACTACAAGTACAAAACCGTCTTTCAAACCGTCATATTCTATTTTGGGGGAATGACAGATTTTTAAAATAAGAAAGCTTAATATCTATTAAACTCACCATCGTGCAAGCTCAGATACGCTGTATACCGGATCCTCCATGCAAGATTTCTGATGCGAGAAGGTGTCAAAGGTAAACTTGCCATGGTAACGGCCCATGCCACTGCTACCTACTCCACCGAACGGCAGGGTTTCAACTATTAACAGAAAGAAAAACATGAACAAATCATTTTTATCATTATCATTATTATTATCAATAATCTGCATTTTCATCTACTGTTCAAAAGAAAGAAAAATGACACAAATATATAAATTCATACTCATCATCATCATCATCATCATTTTCATTGTCATCATGTTCGATCATCACCATCACCCCATATTTGTCATCACCATCATCATCATCATCACCATCTAGGTGTAAATTTACCATGGTAACGGCCCATGCCACTGCTACCAACTCCACCAAACGGCAGCGTTTCAATTATTTAACAGAGAAGAAAAACATGAACATATCATCATCATTGCCGTCGTCATCATTGTTATTGTCAGCAGTCACTACAAATACGAGGGAGTTCTATAAAGTAAGTTTCATGGATTTTGGCAATGTTTCTAGATCCCTTAAAGACGATAGCAAGATGTTTCATATTTACTTACCGCCACCATACACGAAGCACTTATTGCCGCAGAAAGCTCCGCTGGATGTCTGGTTGCGGAACCTATCGACTTAAAAACGATAGCAAGATGTTTCATATTGACTTACCGCCACCATACACGAAGCACTCATTGCCCGCAGAAAGCCCCGCTGGATGTCTGGTTGCGGAACCTATCGACTTAAAGACGATAGCAACATGTTTCATATTTACTTACCGCCACCATACACGAAGCACTCATTGCCGCAGAAAGCTCCGCTGGATGTTTGGTTCCGGAACCTATCGACTTAAAGACGATAGCAAGATGTTTCATATTTACTTACCGCCACCATACACGAAGCACTCATTGCCGCAGAAAGCTCCGCTGGATGTTTGATTCCGGAACCTATCGACTTAAAGAGGATAGCAAGATGTTTCATATTTACTTACCGCCACCATACACAAAGCACTCATTGCCACAGAATGCTCCGCTGGATGTTTGGTTCCGGAACCTATCGACTTAAAGACGATAGCTAGATGTTTCATATTTACTTACCGCCACCATACACAAAGCACTCATTGCCACAGAATGCTCCGCTGGATGTTTGGTTCCGGAACCTATCGACTTAAAGACGATAGCAAGATGTTTCATATTTACTTACCGCCACCATACACAAAGCACTCATTGCCGCAGAAAGCCCCGCTGGATGTCTGGTTCCGGAACCTATCGTCTT
>JBAMJV010006389.1:0-70106 GCA_037951105.1 Echinarachnius parma | reverse complement strand
GCCCCCAGTTAGACAACAGTTGGTGTTTTTATTGTTATTATCTATTCGCTATATCATTCGATTGTGAACTATATTCGCGCCAAAATCTCGTCTATCTATTTATCTATTTTCATGGTAACACATCCTTATTTGTGTTTATTTCCCATTTTATCAAATAAATTGACAATTATGAGGTACTACTACTATAGTCATGAGCCTGAGGATGTCGAGCTTCGGAAACCAGTTGCGGCTTCTAACAATTGAAGTTGGAATTAGCACATTCCAGGCTCCTCGGGACACAATTGAAAGACAAATTTATAAAAAATTGAATGAAAAAAGTGTGAAAATGGACGGGAAAACTATACTATCCATCATCTATTGTTGTATCGATGAACCCAGTGAATGGCTGATCTGGCGTAGGATCTGTTTTGAGAAGTGTGGGGGGGGGGGGGGGGGGGGGGGGGTGATACGAGGGAGCGAAGCGACCAAACCCGAGGGCGCAAAGCTCCAGAGGGCCCGGGGGTATCCCCCCTCCCACGGTAGGGAGCATTTGCAATTTTCCACTCAAAATAATGCGATTTGGTGTATTCATTGAAAGCAAATTTGATAAACTATTATTTAAGAAAGCATGACTTAAATCATCTTCCTCATGATAATACCGATATACAAACAGAATAGAAAAAGAGGGGTTTACCCCCTCCCACGTGGAGACATTTTTTCAATTGGTGTTTAAAATATCACTTTAGAAGTACGGTAGGGAGCTTTTGCAATTTTCACTCAAAATAATGCGATCTGGTGTATTCATTGGAAGGAAATTTGATAAACTATTATTTAAGAAAGCATGACTTAAATCATCTTCCTCATGATTAGATCGATATACAAACAGAATAATAAGAGGGGTTTACCCCTCCCACGTGGAGACATTTTTTCAATTGGTGTTTAAAATATCACTTTAGAAGTACGGTAGGGAGCTTTTGCAATTTTCACTCAAAATAATGCGATCTGGTGTATTCATTGGAAGGAAATTTGATAAACTATTATTTAAGAAAGCATGAATTAAATCATCTTCCTCGTGATTAGATCGATATATAAACACAAACGAACGTGGGGTTTACCCCCTCCCATTTTGAAATTGGTGTTTAAAATATCACTTAGAAGTACGGTAGGGAGCCTTTGCAATTTCCACTCAAAATAATGCGATCTGGTGCATTCATTGGAAGGAAATTTGATAAACTAGAATTTAAAGGGATAGTTGAGTTTGGTATAGAGGGCGCTACACGAAATATTTGTTGTGAGATAATGAAAAACCGAGTGTCAAATTTGAAAGAGCATACACTTATAATGAGAGAATAAACTTTATTAATCAAAATCGGTTCAGAAACGGCTGAAATATCCATAAACATAACCATTTATAATAATTGTGGGGCCCCACAAATATTCGATAATTTTGAACCAGCCGTAACAAAAAAAGGCTTCCTCTTTTCAAAAATTAAAAAAAGAGGTTTTAAAATGTTGTTGATTATCTCTCTATCTAATCACTATTTCAACAAAACATCACATGTACAATATAATGGTTGAAACCAATTACTTTTTTAGAGCTCCCTCTTGAGTTGTAACGGCTCTTTTTGATTGATAACAGGCTTTTCACCTAGTCGTTCAGCAACTGCAGACGAATATGAATTGCAATAGACGATAATTGTACTCCCTTGGGGGAAAACACAAGTACAGTCAAACCTGTGTATAGTGACCACCGAAGGAAAGTAAGACAAGTGGTCACTGTAGGCAGGTGACCTCTATAGACAGGTGTATTCCATTGTATTTCTCTGCAGGGGATCATGTTTAGTGGCCACTATAGGCAGGTTGGCTGCTATAGACAGGTGGCCACTAAGACAGGTTTGACTGTATAGTCTGCATACACGTGAAGATACATTGTGTCCTACCGGTGCAAGTGGCGGATACAACGCGCTGCTTTTGTGTACACTAGTTCCCCTAGTTCACGTGAAGCGGGAACACGTGGAATGGCCAGATCGAAAGACGTTGGAGGGCGACTTATTAAAGGTATCTAGTAACTTTGTTGACAGGTGCAAAAAGTGGTGCGTGGTTAATAAAATGTGTATCGGTGTGATCTGATGTTATTTGGCCGAGAAATGAGCGAAAATGCATTGTGATATTCACTTACTCATTGCACTTACTTTGTACACGGCTGAAAAGGTCCAGTAGACAATTTCATATCTGAACTCTCCAATCGTAAATATTTTTTGAACGAAACGGAAATTTGAAAAACCGAAAACTGTCCCATGATTTTATTGTGAATATACGAATAAAACAATGTATGAGGGAACCGCTAGAATCTCAATTGGATTTTGAGGATTTGGACAAAGTTCCTTTAAGTTTAAAGCACTCTGTCGTGCACTAAATCTCCGATTTAATTATTTTTTGCTAATAATAGATCCAAGTGGGCGACAATCAAAGAGTTATAAACATGTACTAACTATACATTTGGAGTATGGCGACAATGCAAATTACCATTTGCTAATAACTCGTTTGTTACAAATATAGGATTTTGCAGTGCGTAGCGTGGTCGCGGGCTGATTGAGGCATCTCTTATGTATTTTATTTGTACACAGATTTTACTTTACCCTTATGTTCTTAATTGCTTTGGCAAATGATTGGGGGAAGGTGCCCCCCGTGCCGCCCGCCCCCCCCCCCCCCCCCCTCCCCCGTAGCTACGCAACTGGCATTATACAAAGTACTTCTCTAAGCGCTAAATCTCGGATTCTATTTCAAGATGCAAAATAATTGCCATTTTAATTGGCTTTTGGTGACTAAATGACAAAGTATATTCTTCAAAGTCCTGCGGCGTATTTTTCAAAGTACTCTGCCAGATCATCGCGAATTTATTTTTTTGCTGAGGGACGAAAGAAAAACACGGAAAAGTAAAGACCATTACAAAAACATTAAAAATAGTACTGATTTACTCTGGCTGTTATATCTGTTTGGATGATGCATGCGGAATTGCGAGTACTCGTTCTTTTGTGTAAAATAAAATAGGAAGTTTATGGAATATTTGGGACAAAACTGTGTAAAATACACGTTCGTAGCGAAATACTGCTTTATTTAGAAAGTTTTCCTCCATTTATCTCACTTATTCGGAACGCAGTATCCTTCATTCCTAAACCTGGGTATATAGGCTATAGCCTTCGCCTTATTATTCGCTCTTCCTTAGTACTGTAGGCATGCATAATTAACTTATTTAATGGTGCGTCTTTTTTTAGATGAACATTTTAACAGTTAATATTCGTAAAAAGACAAAAAGAGAACCGACAAATAAAAGCTTTGATTTCCAGAAAACGAACGTTCCACTAATTATTCATCGTAAGTTTTAATTTCAGTTATAATCATAAAGGCATCTTAATATACAATCAGATTATTAGTTTAAAATTGTAAATGTTTGATATCTTTCAAATCTGATTCATGATATTCATGAAGTAAAGTTAACTAAATCTACGCTTTTCTTATGTTATTGTTACTCAAATTAGTGAAAAGTAGAAATTACTTAAATAAATTACTTAAATGTATCTAGTTTATTTTTCTACTGAATTTTTTTATGTAATTTGTATATGAATGTATTGGGTTGTTATGTTTAAGTTTGTACAACTAATTGAGCGAGTAGGCAGGACAAAAATGTGTTTTTGCTTAAATTATAATTGGAAAAAATAAGTAATAATTACTAACTGAAATAATATTTTTTTACAGTGATTTTAATTTTTGGAGACATGTCTCCGAAAATTCAAATTGCTGGAAACCGCAAGCAGCCAAGCAAAACAATCGCAGGCACTCGCCGCGATGCTGCAGCTTATCGAAAATCGAAGATTGTCAAACAAAAAAATTAAAACAAACAATCGCAGATAATCGCAGCTTAATTCGTAGGTAATCTCAGTTTATCGCAGGTAATCTTATCCGCCTTTCTGGGACAATTTTTTGCCACGGTAGGCCTTTTTGTCCCGAACAGAATTATTACTCTTTCTGTTTGCACAAAAATGTGATCATCATTCCCGCAGGCAATACGAATACAGGTATCCGCCTTTCTGGGACAATTTTTTGCCAGGGTATGAATTTTTGTCCCGAACAAATATGTGATGAACATTCCCGAAAATGAAATAAAATAAAACAGAATTCGCAGAGTCGTAGGTATTCGCAGGTAATCTCAGTCAACCTTATGAAAGTATTCGCCTTTCTGGGACAATTTGTTTTGCCTGGGTAGGACTTTTTGTCCCGAACAGAATTATTACTCTTTCTGTTTTTCACAAAATGTGATAATCATTTTCACAGGCAATACATATACAGGTATCCGCCTTTCTGGGACAATTTTTTGCCAGGGTATGAATTTTTGTCACGAACAAAAATGTGATAAACATTCCCGAAAATGAAAATAAAATAAAACAGAATTCGCAGAGTCGTAAATATTCGCAGGCAATACAAATACAGGTTTCCGCCTTTCTGGGATAATTTGTTGCCACGGTAGAAATTTTGTCCCGAACATATTGTTACCCTTTCTTGTTTGTACACAAATGTGACGATTATTCCCGAAAATGAAAATAAAACAAAAAACAGAAATCGAGAAAAAACAGAGTCGCAGGTAATCTCAATCAACCGCAGTCAGTACAAATACAGGTATCCGCCTTGCTGGGATAATTTGTTTGCCAAGGGTGGAGTATCCCTGAACATACCACCATTTCTGTTTGTACACAAACTATGTGATGATTATTACCGAAAATGAAAATAAAATAGAACAGAAATCGCAGAGTCTCAAGTATTCGCAGTTGAATTCGCAGGTAATTTCATTTAACCGCATATAAATCGCAGCTATCAGCGATTTGGGAGCAATTTTTTTTTCTCCAGAGATGGTGTTGTTTTTCTTGAACATCACCGTTTCTGCATGTTTGCTCACAAATGTGATGATAATTCTTGGAGATGAAAATGAAATTAAAAAAAATAAATCGCAGAGTCGCAGGTAATCGCAGATGAATTCGCAGGTAATCCCAGTTAACCGCATGCAATCTTATGAAGGGATCAGCTATTTTTTTGGCAGATTTTTGCAAGGGGTGGATGTTCTATTCCCAAACCTTTTGAATTCTCGAATATTATTATATTTGCACAACAATTGTGATGATTTTCCCCGAAAATTAAAGATGCTTTGTCCAAAATCTGGTGAAGGTGTGATTATTTATATACCCGAACTTACACCATGAAAATTGCCCAGCCTTGGCGGTGATTGAAAGTGGACGGGTGGGAACAATATTAGGTGTATGGATTGACCTATAGTATTGTGAAAAACAGCGGGGGTGGTCTATAACAAAAAATAACGGAATGAAATAACGATGGAAATATTATTTCACCTTTTCCACTCATGATAATATATCTGATTAGATCTCGTTTTCGTTCGTCAAGTTTCGCTTTACTTTGATTGGATGCAGAAAACTAACCTAAAATATCTGTCTTTCAATAGAACACTTTTTTAGAATTTTCAAATTTGGACTTCATTTTCAGAAAGAGCATAACATATAATGTCCAAATACCGAAAATCAAAGGAATAGGTTACGTATTGGCCGAGATATGCCCATCTGAATGATTTTTTGGTAAATGGGCAATCAGTGTTATAGTGCACTGGTTCCTAAATTTAGGAACCAGTGCATTATAACACTGATTGCCCATTGAAGTAAAATTCATTCGGATGGGCATATCTCAGCCAATACGTAACCTATTCCTTTGATTTTCGGTATTTGGACATTATTTGTTATGCTCTTTCTGAAAATGAAGTCCAAATTTGAAAATTCTAACAAAGTGTTTTTATGACGTCATGGCTTCTGTACTCTTATTGTTAGAAGCTTGAATTCGTTTGGACGTCTCCTTTAAAGGGATCTAGTAACATTGTCCGAATCAAAATCCACCGAACTTTTTAAATATAGAACTCTAGCGGTTCTCTCATTACCAATCGAAGCGTGAAACATATTTAAGTTTGTCGAATTTCAATTACAATGAAATATAGACCATGTATGTCTTGTTTTTGCCCTTCAATGAGAATCTAGCCCCCATACCCCCCCCCCTTTGAAAAAGACAAACATGAAATTCGATAAAACCCTACACTACAGCCTATGATAAATACTGATCCCTGCGGAATCCCATTTGTTATTACATATCATAATTTGCTTGATTAGTGTAGATCATTCTGCCAAGGCCTATTTTTTGTCTACTGGTATATGTTTTTTCCTTCTTTTTGTTTTTATATAGTATGTTGGATTTAATTTTCTCTATTTATATGTAGCTTACTTATTATGTGGATTGTCCCGTTTTTGTATTTGTATACAGGGTGCACCTGTAAATCAGTTTTCAACTGAGGTTTTTTAACCTGTATTTTTTATTTAAAGAAGACATGAATAAATACATAAATACATACAAATGTGCAGAAAAGACTGGGTGGTTTTTATGAAACATTTATTCTCATCAGAATTCAATGAATGTGCAAGTATTGCAATAAAGATTATAAATTATACAAAACTTATAGATTTGATTTAATAGCACTACATGTACATGTACATTTTAAATAGAAACACTTGTGTGTTATACTGTGCTCAATCAATATAAAATAGACGGTAGAAACTCTGTAAATAAACACATTGAATCTCTCATTTTAAATAAATTAAATTGAATAAAGGTGAAAAATAACACCATGTTGCAGGCATCAAGTACAAGAGATGTTATAGTTTTCATACAAACATCTTTATAGATATATCATATTTTCAAGAAAACAGGTCAATAATCTTTAACACCATCAAGTCTTTTAAAGACACCAACATTAACATCTAAATAATTTACTGTGCTGTCTCGAAATACATATCATATGTTTCATAAAAGTTACCTAAAATATGGACAACTTGCACCCTTTATATCTCCCAATAACAGAAAGAATTGCAATCGATTGTAAAGTTGCAATTAATTGCTAGTCAGAAAAATATGTACATTTGAACCAATCAGATATACGCATTTAGTCATAACTTGCAATTAACTGCAACTTTACAATGGATCATAATTCTTTTTGAAACGGGGCCCAGGGTGTTGATCACAAAGATCCAAAATTGGACTTAACTCTAAGTTGGACTTACAAATTATGGAAAGCCATTTGTAGCCTTGGAATGAAATATATCCAAAAGCAAAAATGCAATTATTTGACACTTTTCATAAATTTTACATCAAGAACATACCTCCTTGATAATAGAAAATATCAATGATTTGAATCAACATTTTATGCCTTCAAAAATAAATTTTACAAAATTGTTTCAAATAAACTGACAGCTTTCCATAATTTCTAAGTCCGACTGTTAACCTAGTAATTAGAAAAGGACCAACTCTAGTTTCTGACTAAGAAATTATGTTGCTTACTTAGCACCATCATCCAAAATAGACTTAACATGGAACTAATCTAGCAGCGTTTCAGGAATACGAGCCCACTCTTCAAGCTACCATGAATAATGTTTCAGGAATGTAGGCATTGTATCTTTTATAAAAATACTTTAAACATGATAAAAGTACAATGCATGCAAGGGACAAAGATAAGTGTAACTCCAAGAAATACACAACGTACATTAAAGGGACTTAGTAACATTGTCCAAATCCTCAAAATACCCTCATACCTTGTTGTATTCGTATTAACAATAAAATCATGGGACAGGTTTCGGTTTTTCAAATTTCCCTTTCGTTAAAGAGATATTTACGATTGAAGCGATCAGATGTTCAATAATCCAACGGATCGGGAAAACCGTGTACAAAGTGAGTGCAATGAGTTTGTGAATATCACTTTGCATTTTTGCTCATTACTCGGCCATATAACGTCCATTTGACTTGAAATTTTCACACAATACCATGTGGACATATCAGATAACAACAATATACATTGTACCAACCATTTATCACTTTTTGCACATATCAACAAAGTTACTAAATCCCTTTAATACTCGCACAAATTTCATATTGTGCAAATGTCAGCCTTTCTCAATATTAATATAATATGGATGGCATGCAATATTCATAGTCTCCACTTGCCAAACGTCTAAAACATAATCAACTTTTTAATAATTTTAGTTGCAGATTGTATACATTACATTTTGTTTAGATGACGACTACAGTACAATACACTTTACAATGACAATATTATCTTTCAACAAAAGTTACGTCTTTAAATGTTATGTAAAAACACAATGATCCTGTGTTCAGCCAATTAAGTAAAAAGCATTGTACCATATTTGTATTGATGCAAAATCAGTTTAGTACAGTAGCAAAGGCCATTTTGTTCCGATAGTTTGAAAAATAATTGATATTTCAAAGTTAGAAAAATAGAATTGCATTTTACAAAAAAGAAGCATATAATCTTCATCGAAAACACAAAGGTGTATATATTTGAGGATAGTGAACCATAAAATCTTTTTGATGGCCGACCGATTCACAAAGATCTTGGCACGTAACAAAATGATACACTTTGTAAACAAAACATTAGATAATTGTGACCGTTCGCCACAAAATGACCAGTAAGTTGGGAAAATTAAAGTTTTGGGGGACATTATATGAGGGATCAGGTTCTAAGCTTTAGAATGATAAACATTCAAACCTGTGACTAGGGGGGGGGGGGGGGGGAGAAAATTACTACTGTACAAATGTGACCATTACAGTCTCCATAACACTGCGCTTTTCTCTGCCGGGGAACACTTTTGATGGATGCTATAGGCAGGTTGGCTAGGGTAGACAATTGACTGCCAAGACAGATATGTTTGACTGGATAATTCATATTATACATGTATAGACTAGACAAAAACCTTTGTTATTAGTGAACTGGAGGGTGATCTTAAGATCCTAAGTTGAACTCAACTCTAAGTTGGACTTTAAAAATCATGGTTAGCTATTTGTAGCCTTGGAATAAAATTTATTCAAAAGCAAAAAATCAAGTATTTTAGACTTTTCATAAATGTTACATCAACCACATGAATTCTCCTTGAAGATTTTAATATTAATGATTTTAATCAACATTTTGTGTCTTTTAACAACACAAATTTTAAAAAGATTTTCAATGAAACTAATGGCTTTCCATAATTTTTAAGTCAACTTAGGATCTTTGTGAAACACCCCCCTGGGCCAATAGGCATAAAACCCCACTAGTTAGCTTAGTTTCAACAAATGTAAATCTTTGGATGAGAGGGCTCAATAAGCAATACAAAGTTGTTTAGTTGCTAACTTTGGTTATCTGGGGGTGTTTCAAAAAGATCCTAGGTTGAACTTAACTCTTAAGTTGGACCTAACAACTATGGAAAGCCGTTAGTTTCTTTGTACAATTGTTATACGAGTTCTTTAAAAAGGCCTGAAATTTTGATAAAAATCATTAACATTTTCTTTTATCATAATAGACTTCAAGTTATTGATGTAAAAGTTTGCTGAACGTTTCAAATATTTGCATTTTTGGCTTTTGACTATGTCTAATTCCAAAGCTACAAATGGCTTTCCATAAGTTTTAAGTCCAACTTTGTGTTAAGTTCGACTTTGGTTCTTTGTGAAACACCCCCCTGGGTAAACATGTATCACCTTGTGAGTTAACCATTGCAAGCAAATATAAGAATACCGTGTTGCATACATACCCGTATAATTTAATTATTATTATTATTATTATTATTATTATTTATTTGGTATTTCATTCAACAAAGAGTATTTAGATGAACATTGCTGTTACATTCCAATAAAAAAAAGCACCCCTGGTTTAATAGCATCCTCAAGTTGCCTGGCAGGAAAAAAAGAAAGCTTTGATTTCTATAACCCGTAAGGTCTTTCTTGCTGACTTGGGGAAGCCACTAGGAATGTCTCTTGTACATATAATATGAAAAGGATCTCTAGTAACATTGTCCAAATCCTTAAAAAAAAAATCCAATTGGAATTTTAGCGGTTCCCTCATACCTTGTTGTATTCGTATTAACAATAGAAGCTTGGGACAGGTTTCAGGTTTTCGAATTTCCCCTTCCGTTTACAATATATTTACGATTAAAGTGTTCAGATGTTACACCATCCACTGGATAGTCGTAACCGTGCAATGAGTTACTTAACCCTAAAAAGACTGGGCTATTTTGAACCTTGAAAAAACTGGGGGGGGGGCTAAAAGGGCCCCCCCCTAAGATCTCGGCAACCGAAACTCCGATGGACTCCAAATTTGGCAACGTGATAGATGTCCATAAATTCTACAATATTGCGTAGTTGAAAAAAAAAATTTAATTAGAATATGCTAATTAGAGCTAATTAATTATGCGAAAATTGTATTTTTTTGTAGTTTTCGTAGTTTTCTCGGCAATCGAAACTCCAATCAACTCCAAATTTGGCATGGTGATAGATGTCCATGAGCCATACAATATTGCATAGTTAAATTTTTTTGTTCTAATTATAATATGCTAATTAGAGCTAATTAATTATGCAAAAATTGCATTTCTTATGTATTTCTTTGTTTGTTTTACTTATGTTTTTTATTGTTTTTTCAATGAAAATAATTATTGACCATTATTCAACCATTTTTAGCCCAAAATTAAATGATTGCAGTGATTAGAATGAAAAATAATGAAGATTTTGTCTTTTCTAGGAAAAAAATCAATTTCCATAGGATTTGTACACAAATCACAAAATTTAGCGATTTTCGGCCCGACGCTCACTTACAAAAGGTCACGTGACTTTTGAACGGTATACCCGGTCGTCGCAAATTTGGTCTCAAAAGTTGCGCAAGACTTCAATGAAAAAACTCTTGAAGTCGCGCGACAATATCTGCGCGCGTTGCGGAATTATCGCAAAAATAGAGGAGGGGGGGGCTAAATCAGCCCCCCCCCAGTCTTTTTAGGGTTAATATCACTTTGCATTTTTCGCTCATTACTTGGCCATATAACATCCATTTAACTTGACATTTTCACACAATACCCAGTGGACATATCAGAACAATATACATTGTATCAACCATTCGTCGCTGTTTGCACGTGTCAACAAAGTAACTACATGTAGATCCCTTTAATGTGATAAAGTAGACTAAGCATGGAACAGAGCTAGCAGAGTTTTATGAATTATATTAGGCCTGAACTTTTGAACTCCATAAAATCATTCTTTTTCGAGAAAAAAGGGAGAAAACGGGTCTCGAAGAAAGGAACCATTCAGAGTGTGGTTAAACGGTCTGATCCATTACCTGTGAAAATCAGTGCGTCAGACAAAATGTAATTTAAAAATAAATCAAGTTAACAAATGACTCTTCCCATTGTCTACAGAACATCCTGTGTTTTTTTTTTCAATGATTGTTATTACAGTCAAACATGTCTCAGTGGCCACCTGTCTATAGCAGCCAAACTGCCTATAGAAGTGACCACCAAAAGTAATCCATTGCAGTGAAAAACAGTGTTACGAAACCTGTCTATAGAGGTCACCTGTTTATAGTGGCCACTTTTCTTTGTTTCCTTTGGGTGGTGGTCACTATACACAGGTTTGACTGTATATAATTCCCCTCACACTCCAGTTAGCACCTGCTTATAAAGACTACATCACTTAACTCCTTAGGAGGCAGTTTACATGTAAATGAACCTGTCTATAAAGACCATCTGCCAGTAAAAAAAAAAAAAAAAACACAAGGGGGCTCAGAACAATTCGGCCCCTGAAATGCCACAAAGGGCCCCCTTAAATTTGCATAGAATTCAATGTAAATCAGATTTTAGAGTGCTATTTTATGCAGGCATACTTAAAGAGTAGCCCCCCAAAGTTTATTTTTCATCCTCCGTTCCACCTTCTTATACTGACCCCAGGACTCGACACTCGCACTGGCCCAGGGCCACCAGTGAAATTGCACTTTGGGCCAGCAAAAATGTATGAAAGTCATATTTTGGTGGCCCGAATCGGGCAAGCAGATTTTCAACCCGACATTCACAAAATGAGAAAAATCTCGTTTTCTTCCTTGATATGTTTCATTTATAATCACAGGTTTGATCAGGAAAGAGTGATATTTTGAATAGTAAAAAAAGTTTACTCATGAAATACAATTTTGGGTCAAGTAAATTTTTCTTTCGGGCCACCAGAAAAGGAGAAGAAATTTTTTTTTACTGGCCCGACCGGGCCACTGACAAAAAAGTTAAGTGTGGAGCCCTGCTGACCCCCTTTACTGTATCCCTTGGGGTCTCTTTAGACTGGTTAGACTTGATTTAGTTGTTCCATACTGTGATTTCGATGTCATGATGATCAATCTCGGTAAATTGCCAATAATCTTTAAACTCTCGAAAATGGGCAATAATAACCTAAAAATTGTATGGATGGTAGATGAATTTATACCATTTCAGATATCACCAAGATTTTCAAAATATTGCATCTTCAGCCTAATCAATTATTTCAGCTAATCATATAGAATCTACTGCTCTGATACAATCATAGTTTTGTGGCGAAGGGTCACAAAACTATTCTAAAACTATTCCAAATTAAATCAAAATCATCTTCGTTGAACATAGAAATGTATTTGCAAAATACAACTTATACAAAAACAACTAACATTACTTATCTCACATGAGTAAAACTCTTCTTTTCAAGTGAACACTATATATATTCTTCTCAAAATGAGAAGCACTTTTAAGTAGATATCTATACAAATAAAAATTGCAGCTGTTATCAGATCGATGTAAAATAAGATACAAAATATTTGTTACAAATCACTATAACATTGAAATCGATACAAAAGTGGCCAATAAGAAAATAATTGTATGAATACTTAATATCACATTTAGAATTAGATTTAGTATTACAGTGGAACCTCATTAACCAAGAACATTGGTATAATGGCAATGACCTCGTTATATTTAGAGCATCAGGGGGGTGTTTCACAAAGATCCTACGTTGATCTTAGCACTAAGATGGTCTTAAATATTATGGAAAGCCACTAGTGTCTTGAAACAGTTTTGTAAAAGTTATGTTGAAATGCATAAAATGTTGATTCAAATCAAATATATTTTCTAATTATCAAAGATATTTCATGAATTTTATGTGAAGATTATGAATCTCTTTGATAATTAGAAAATATATATGATTTGAATCAACATTTTATGCATTTCAACATAACTTTTATAAAACTGTTTCAAGACATTAATGGCTTTCCATAATATTTAAGACCATCTTAGTGCTAAGATCAACTTAGGATCTTTGTGAAACACCCCCCAGGGTCCCGTTGCAGAAAGAGATAACAATTGATCCAAAGTCAGAAACTTTGCGCGTTTCAACCAATAAGATTCGCACATTTAGAAAACATGATCTAACTTACAATTAATTGTAACTTACAATCGATTGTATCTCTTTCTGCAATGGTGCCCTTGTATAATTGTTTACATCCAAGGTAAAAAATCAGAAGAGTAGTAAGAATCAGACCTCATTATACAAGGGTTTATCAGAGGCTTTTTCCAGAGCTCTTTATAATGAGGTTCCACTGTAGTAACTTGTTCCAAATTGACCCAATTCATTTTGAACCGTAGCAATTTTCTAGTACCTTGACTCCTTGAGGTTATCCTTTTACAATTACATAGAAGCATGAGAACATGTAGAGTACCATAAACCAGGGTGACTTTGGCCCGCCAGTGTGATTTTTGCCACGTTTTGAGATGAATGTATTTTCATCAAGCCTCACTTTGTAGAACAAATTTCTTATTGTTTCAAATACATTATATTCTTATAGGGCAATGTAAAGAATCAGATATTAGTTCTAAAGAGCGAGACTTGATGAAAATGAATCCTTCTTAAAAAGTGGCCAAAGTCACCCTTACGGCCAAAGTCATCCCGGTTTACGGTAATGGTTTTCTCCCTCTATCCTCCATCCTTCCATTTCTATCACACAATTTCCTCCGTCACCAGTTTCTCCTTCCCCCAGTCATCCTGGAGGATCTCTGCGCTGCTGGTCATGGCTCTAGTACTTTCTCCCAGGTTGTGGAATCGGGTTTTGGATTTTCAAATTACTCCTCCTCCTTCCATTTCTATCACACAATTTCTTCCGTCTCCAGTATATATCTCCTTATATAGTGCTCCTGGAGGATGATCTATGTGATCCTGGTCAGGGCTCCAGTAAATTTTTCCAGATCCTTGAATCTCGCTTTTCGTTTTTCTAATCTCTCCTCCATCCATTCTCCAGTTTCTCATTCTCATAGTGCTCCTGGAGGATCTCCCTGATCCTGGTCAGGGCTCCGGTGCATTCTCTCACATCCCGGAATCCACATTCCCTTTTATTTCTAATTTGTATTTTACAATTTTTTTACACTATTTCTTCTGTCTCCAGTTTCTCCTTCTCATAGTGCTCCTGGAGGATGTCCGTGATCCTGCTCAGGGCTCCGGTGCATTCTCGCAGATCCTGGAGAATGATTGCTTCAAAGTCGCCCCTCTCGGCATCCTCCTTGTTGATTGCCAGGAAGAGGAGGAAGTACTCCATGGACGGCACCGCCTTGGCTGCCAACTGGAAAGAAATTAAAACCAATGAATCATCTTTATACTACAGTAAAAACCTGGTCTTAATAATAATAATATATAGCATTTATAGAGCGCCATGTATCTAGGTGCCCTATTCAGAGGCGCATTATTACCCTTGGTCATCAGGTACAGATCAATCCTGCACAATTATCTTGTGCACCATCTCAACTCCCAGTGGTGCATATGTTGAACCTAAGAATTATGGAAAGCCATTTGTAGCCTTGGAATAAAACATATTCAAACGCAAACAAATTCAAGTACACAAGACTTTTATAACAAATGTATTTTAATAATATCAAGGCACCTTGATAATAACAAATTTAACAGATTTTTATCAAAATGAATGCCTTTTCAAAAGAACTATTTCAAAAAATGTACAAAGAAACTAAGAGTCAAGTTCAACTTCAGAGTTAAGTTCAACTTAGAATCTTTGTGAAACACCCTCCTGGAGTTTAAAAATTGTCCTTTTTCTAATGATCAAAGCGACTGTGCATTGCCAATTTATATAAAGCATGTAGTGAGAGTCTATCAATTGTCCTTTTTCTAATGATCAAAGCGACTGCGCGTTGCCAATTTATATAAAGCATGTAGTGAGAGTCTATCAATTGTCCTTTTTCTAATGATCAAAGCGACTGCGTGTTGCCAATTTATATAAAGCATGTAGTGAGAGTCTATCAATTTTCTTTTTTCTAATGATCAAAGCGACTGCGCATTGCCAATTTATATAAAGCATGTAGTGAGAGTCTATCAATTGTCCTTTTTCTTATGATCAAACGACTGCGCGTTGACAATTTATATAAAGCATGTAGTGAGCCAATTTATATAAAGCATGTAGTGAGAGTCTATCAATTGTCCTTTTTCTAATGATCAAAGCGACTGCGCGTTGCCAATTTATATAAAGCATGTAGTGAGAGTCTATCAATTGTCCTTTTTCTAATGATCAAAGCGACTGCGTGTTGCCAATTTATATAAAGCATGTAGTGAGAGTCTATCAATTTTCTTTTTTCTAATGATCAAAGCGACTGCGCATTGCCAATTTATATAAAGCATGTAGTGAGAGTCTATCAATTGTCCTTTTTCTTATGATCAAAGCGACTGCGCGTTGACAATTTATATAAAGCATGTAGTGAGCCAATTTATATAAAGCATGTAGTGAAGAGTCTATCAATTTTCCTTTTTCTAATGATCAAAGCGACTGCGCATTGCCAATTTATATAAAGCATGTAGCGAGAATCTATCAATTTTCCTTTTTCTAATCATCAAAGCGACTGCGCATTGCCAATCTATATAAAGCATGTAGTGAGAGTCTATCAATTGTCCTTTTTCTAATGATCAAAGCGACCGCGCGTTGCCAATTTGGATAAAGCATGTAGCAAGAATTGCATACTCACAGCAAAAACTCCTCGGACTACCCATCCATGGTACCTCTTGAGTGTTCTGCCATAGGCATTCGCTGGAAGAAAAAAAAATGGTACGATATTTAATGCTGTTAGTACAGACAGATAGATAGATAGATAGATAGATAGATATTATCCCGACGCAGACCAACTTGTTAAACTATATAGATAGATAGATATATATTATTGTCCATATTTAAAAAACAGAAATTTGGGCCCCGTTTCATGAAAGGGTGTTATCTAAAGACCGTCCTAACTGTTATGCGACTATGACTGAATTATGTCCATTATGTACGTAATTCAGTCATAGTCATGTGACAGTTAAGGCGGTCTTTAGATAAGACGGTTTCCTTAAATGGGGCCTGATAAATGAAATATAAGCAAACCCCCTAGTCCTCCGGATTGCTAGACCAGTGCTCTTACTGACTGAGCTAAAAAGCTCCAGTGACGGTTTGTTCATCCCTGAAACCCCTTAGATTTCAATGCCGTGTTGGTCAGAACTTGAGAAGCTATAGAGTGGTGAAGTGTGACGTCATCAAAAACTCATTTTTAGAATTTCCAAATTTGAACTTCATTTTCCGAAAGAGCATACAAAATAATGTCCAAATGTTGAAAATCAATCGAATATGTTAAGTATTGGCTGAGATATGCCCATCCGAATGAATTTTGTTTCAATAGGAAATCAGTGTTATACAGAGCGTATCAAAAAAAGCGTTACACTTTTGAACATTTTTTCAAAATTACATTTTTATATATATAGAAGATTTTTTTCATGTCGATGGATGCCCAATGGTCTCATCTATCAAGTGCCACTAACAAAACAAATTTTCGTTCACGCTTGGGCGAACACTGACTGTTTTTGTACATGGTGTGAAAAATAGCTTGCGCCAATTTGAAAGAAGACAGTTAAACCAGCAGACCAAATAAGTACTCTCTTTCAAACAAATTGCTCTTTGCCATTAATTTAAGATTATTTTAGGATAGTGTAATCATTTTGTGGCAACTTTCTATCATAATTTAACTGATTTCATTGCTTTAAGCATGGGTGAGAATACATAAGCCATAGATTGATAGATAATGAAAGGATTTGCATCGTTAATGACAAAATTTCCAGCCTGTCCTCATTAACGATTCAAATCCTTTCATTGAGTGTGACACATACAAAAGATGATCCAGAAGCATGAACGAATAGTTTTATCATGTTGCTAGATTGATGGGCTGATTGATTGATTGGATTGATAGATTGATTGATGGATTGACGGATTGATGGATTGATGGATGGATGGATGGAATGACTGGCATGTGATTTTGATGTGTCTGTGCTTTAAAAAAGATCTTGAAGTAATTACCCATTATTGATTCTCACCCATGCATAAAACAATGAAATCAGTTAAATTATAATAGAAAATTGCCAAAAAATAATTACACAATCATAAAATATTCTTAAATGTATGGCAAAGAGCAATTTGTTTGAAAGAGAGTACTTATTCGGTCTGCTGGTTTAATTGTCCCTCTTCTTTCAATTTGGCGCAAGGCATTTTTGTCACTCTGAACAAAAACTGTCAGTGTTCGCCAAAGCGTGAACGAAAATTTGTTTTGTTAGTGGCACTTGATAGATGAGACCATTGGGCATCCATCGACATGAAAAAATCTTATAAATATATAAAAATGTAATGTTGTCAATTTTTTCAAAAGTGTAACGCTTTTTTTGATACGCCCGGTAGTGCTCTGGTTCGTAATAATAGATTTTTATGACGTCACAGCTTCGGTACTCTATTATAAACCTGACACAACCCCGAAGGATAAGAAAACTAAGGAATTTCATGGCTGATCAAACCCTCGTTTTAAAAATATACTTCTCAACTATGTTTGAATTAATTTTGGGAATTACAAGTCTTTAGAAAACCAGAACCAAATAATTATGAGTATCTATTTCAATTATTTACAATGGAATAAATCAGGGAATTTTAAACTTACTTGCAGCTAGATTCATGTCCCTCATACCTGCTACAATCTCCTTTAGAAACTCCCGGATGAATTCCAGCGATCTAAAAATGAGCAACAAAAACATATCATTAAAAAGCATCATAGCATTAAAATGTAACTTTCATTTTCTTAGCTCAAACATAATCTTGAATACATAATTACAATGTATGAAATTAATATTTACATACCGTAAATCTCTGTGTATAAGGCACACTTTTTTCCGTCGGAAAAAAATTTCAAAGTCGGGGGTGCGCCTTATACACAGGACACCCTCTAGTCATGTTCAATGCATATTACACTGGCCCATGGCATGACAAGAGCTTACTGTCTGTTGTAGCATTCAGCAACATATACATTTTTCTCAAAATAAAAATGTTGGTTACAGATGTAAAAAATGCAAGTTTATTAAGCAAATAACTGCTGCTAATAAATATTCATACATTCGTGAGCAGCAGCACTCATTATATATGCAATTATCTAACCATTTGTTATACATTTTTCTCATAATTGAAAATCTATTGTTAGTTAATTAAGAAAATTGCATTATATAGTACAGTATATAATGCAGTATAAGTGCTTATGAATATTCATGATTATGAATATTCATGAGCACCAGTGTTATTGCTCAATGTGTGCAATTTTTGTACTAACCACTATTTTTTATGTGAAAAAGTATATGATGATGAAAGTTACAATTGACATTAGGCCCTTGATATGCCCTAGACCAGCGATGTAAGTGTTCCAACATGACTACAGGGTGTCCCAAAAAAAATTCTAAAAAAAAAATAATTGTTTTTTTTTTTTTTTTTTTTTTTTTAGAAAGTTGGGGGTGCGTGTTATACACGAGTGTGCCTTATACACGGAGATTTACGGTAGTTGCCAAGATGGTCAAGTGAAATAGAGATTCATGGTGGTGGCCCTAAATCAGAATTGAGTGCCCCCAAACAAAGACAAAATATGAATTTAACTAGATGGATCTTCGATTGCGCGCAATCGAAAATTATGCCTCCGCTATCACGCGATTTTAATATCAAGCCCAAATTAACATGCACTGATTTAATTTTTAAAAATATTTTTCATATATTTTGAGTCCTGTGACCTTGACCATATGACCCCAATCTTTGATGGCTCCCTAAAAAACATTCAGGTACCAAGTTTGATTGAAATCTGACATTTAGTTCTTGAAATTTTGCCATTACAAGCCATTTTCGCATACATATTGAGTCCTGTGACCTTGACCTTTGACCTCATGACCCCCCAAATCTAATCAGATCAGTGGCACCCCGATATGTACATTCATACCAAGTTTGAAATTGATCCGTCAACCGGTTCTTGAGATATCGCGAGAACGAGGCATGTTTGCATATATATTGGGTCCTGTGACCTTGACCTCTGACCTCATGACCCCTAAAATCTAATCAGATCATTGTCACCCCAATATGTACACTAATACCAAGTTTGAATTTGATCCGTCAACCAGTTCTTGAGATATCGCGAGAACGAGGCATGTTTGCATATATATTGAGTCCTGTGACCTTGACCTCTGACCTCATGACCCCTAAAATCTAATCAGATCATTGTCACCCCAATATGTACACTCATACCAAGTTTGAAATTGATCCGTCAACTGGTTCTTGAGATATCGCGAGAACGAAAACGGGACGGACGGACAACCCGAAAACATAATGCCTCCGGCCACTTCGTTGGCGGAGGCATAAAAAGTCTGTACTTTGGGTTGCGATGTCAGGCAAGACAAATTTGACATTTAAAAATTGTAGTTAAAGTAAAAGTCCTTCCCGTGCCAATTTGGCACATAAGGCAGCGCCTATCTACGATTCATTAGCCCTAGGCCACACGTCTACTAGATGTAGCGAAATCTAAAGAAGGGGGCCAGTCCTCTAGTAACTCGTGTGATTAACTTTCCCTTCTCCATTCTATAAATGCTGAGCTCCTGGCTAGAAGGCAGAAGGTACCATTTTGAAAGTCTTTGGTATGACCCGGTCTGGGTTCGAACCTGGGACCTCCCATGCATGAGGCAGACAATCTAACCGCTAAGTCACCATGTTCGGTTAGACACCTTGTTGCCATGTGTAGGAAGCAGGTGGTGAGAATGCACTTTAATTTAGAACTTTGATCTATTGTGGCCTAGTCCCACAATAACGTATCTCCTTCCGTTACCTTTCCGTTTGACATCCAGAAGGTACTAGCAGAATACTGGCAGGAAACGAAATGATGCGGAACAAGTTCGAAATGGACTAGTAGGATACATTTTCCGCTTTGTTTCGCGTGAAACGAAACGCCATGGAGCTTCAACATTTGCTAGATACTGACCGTTTTGCTGCATTTTGATTCGGATATGAAACGGAAGGAGGTACTCTACAGTAGGACGAGGCCATTACCTTCGTAGCCACATGAGGGCGTCTGTCGCCGAGTTCTTGACTAGGGTTGTGTTTGCCTTGATCTCCGAATCCACCATGGCTTGTAACGTCTGGCAGTTATCAGGATCCGTGCTGTGCTTTTGTCGAAGTTTCTATTGAAAAAAAGATAGAAAATCACTTGTAATTTAAGAATAACTATTTAATATTTCACTTCTAGATCCAATATGGCTTGTAACGTCTGGCAGTTATCAGGATCCGTGCTGTGCTTTTGTCTAAGTTGCTATTATTAAAAAAAAGATAGATAATCACTTGTAATTTAAGAATAACTATTTAATATTTCACTTCTAGATCCACCATGGCTTGTAACGTCTGGCAGTTTATCAGGATCCATGCTGTGCTTTTGTCGAAGTTTCTATTGAAAAAAGGAAAATCACTTATAATTTAAGAATTACTATTTAATATTTCACTTCTAGATCCAACATGGCTTGTAACGTCTGGCAGTTATCATGATCCGTGCCCAAATTTAATTTCTAGATCCATCATGCTTTTCAACTTTTCAGTTATCGGGATACGTGCTGTGCTTTTGTCAAAGTTTCTATATCCCCCCAAAAAGAGAGAAAAATAACCACTGTGAATTACTTCCAAGGTTTCATTTCTTGATCCATCATGATTTTCAACTTTTTTAGTTATTGGAATCTGTGCTGTGCTTTTGTCAATGTTCTATGTCTAAAGAGGAAGTAAAAAAATCAATTTAAACAACAAAAAAAATCACTTTTAATTGCTCCTTAGATTTATTTTACAGATCTACCATTCCTTGTAAGGTCTGGCAGTTATCAGGATCCGTGCTGTGCTTTTGGCATAGTTTTTATGTCACAAAACATACATACATGTATTTATTGTTTAGAGATATTTAGGTAATTTTAGAATAGAATTGGCGCACTCGCAGATGTTTGGCTCATACGGAACCATGAGGTCATGTTAGTTCTGTAAGTGGTGGTCAATAATTGTATTGTTTATGAATTACACAACCCTATGCAAAGTGTTGGTCATCTATTTAATATCTTACAACGGTACCAAAAGATAAAATTATGTGTTGTTCATTGCCTGGTGGTCCCCTTTAAAGGGATAGTTGAGTTCTGGTAAGGAGAGTACAGTTTTGGTGAAACTGAATTTTAGTAACCAAAACCTGCATCATTACATTACAAACTAATAGTTATAACTAGAAAGGAACACAAAATTACAAATGACGTAGTGAAGATCATTTTTTTTTTTTTTCAATGATATTTATTGTATTCATTGCTCAAAACAAAATAACAATAACAAACAATACGAGAAATCAGTACATAATATAATCATGTTATCATTCAAAAAGAGCCGTTAAAACGTAAGAGGGCGCTCTCTAAACACTCATCGGTTTCAACCATTTTGAATAAAATATTGTGCATGTGATGTTTTGTTGAAATAGTGATTAGATAGAGAAATAACCAACAACTATTTAAATACCTATTTTGTAACTTTTTGAAAAGAGGAAGCATTTTTTTGATTTTTTAACGGCTGGTAAAAAATTCTCTAATAAACCTGGGGCCCCAGCTTTATTACAGATTGTTATATTTGTGGATATTTCAGCCGTCTCTGAACCGATTTTGATCAAACAAAGATGATTTTATTATTTAAAGATAATGCTCTTTCAAATTTTACACTCAGTTTTTCATTACCTCACAACAACAAAAAAGTAGTCTAGCGCCCTCTCTACCAAAACTGAACTATCCCTTTAAGGTGGCA
Organism: Echinarachnius parma; assembly: GCA_037951105.1. Classification (NCBI taxonomy): domain Eukaryota; kingdom Metazoa; phylum Echinodermata; class Echinoidea; order Clypeasteroida; family Echinarachniidae; genus Echinarachnius; species Echinarachnius parma. The sequence goes on along the minus strand of JBAMJV010006389.1, from coordinate 48,040 downwards.
ATTGCCCTAACACCATCATCCCTGAATGATAAACAAATGATAAACAAAGCATCCAAGCACTTACCCTGATGTTCCCATTGATATCCATCTTCACCGGGGCAAACGCAGTAGGACTCAAGGCATCTGCAACACAAAAATAAAGATATATTATGTTCCATTGCTACCTATGGATGTGAGTCTTGGGCAATGACAAAGAATGTCACAAAATAATAATAATAATAATAATTTCTTATAAAGCCCAATCTTACAATTGAGTCTCAATGCACATAGTTGACGCTTTTGAGATGCGGTGCTACAGATATGCTTTTGCAGGTGTCATGGAAAAATAGTTGGATTCTGAACAAGTTTGGTACAGACTTAACTATCAGAAGGCGCATTATGGAGAGAGAAATCAAGTACTTCGGGCACATTGATAGATGGAACTGGAGGAGTTGAGAAGCAAATAGTGCAAGGAGTAATTGAAGGAATACATGGTAGAGAATGCTACTGATTTCTTGGACTAAAGTGTCTGGAGAAGGAATGAAGGGTGCAACACACTTGGCAGAAGATACAGTTGTATGGCGTGCTCTCGTGAAGACCACATCAGATGAGGATGATAAGGATGAAGATGAAGATGGAGATGGAGATGGAGATGAAGGTGGTGGTGGTGGTGGTGGTGGTGGTGGTGGTGGTGGTGGTGGTGGTGGTGGTGGTGGTGGTGATGATGATGATGATGATGATGATGATGATGATGATGGATGATTCATTTTTAACGTCGAATTAACAGAACTGACATTGTAATATTACTCCATGAGCACAGTCAAGAATGTTGTTCTTGCTAATGATGAAAAGAACAAAGATAATTAGCGAGCAAAATGGTAAGATATGTACTGCTCTTCTCTGGCATTTCAAACAAGTGACAAGTTCAAAGCAGAAAGATCAATGTCTGATAACAAATATCCCTGCAGAATATAGTAATGAGACTGAGAGACAAGTATTTCTTGACAACAACATTTTCTAAATAATAATAATATACTTACCAAATACCCCCACTATACATGTGCAGGCATCAAGGAATGGCTGGGTTGGTATACTAAGATCTGGTTCTATCTGGACATCAAAAAATCTGTAAGGAGACATTAAACGTAAAAGTACATGATGATAGTAAAGTTCAAAACATCACAATTAAGCAGGATTATTGACTTCATATATCATTCATCACCAATGTCTGTGGCCATTAACGATCTGTTGTACAGGTTTTTCCATAGTACGCATCTGACACAATGCGCTCTAAATCCATAATCAAAGCAGGATTCAAAGCGGGGATTATAGCACGCATGCAGGAAATACATAAACATGTATTATAAAATGCGCACGCACGCAACACAACATGGCCGATGTGTACTATACATGTACAGTACAGTATGGTATGCACAAAATGTCAATGACAAAAGCCGAAACGCCAATTAAAATTGTTAGAATAATAATGATTTCATTATTTTTTGGCACAATTCAGAGTAATTTGAATCACAGATATCCAGGTCTGTCATTCAGTGACTATGAAATCATATCACTTGCATTTTATTAGAATAATTCTTAAAACATGTCACAGGTGTTGTGCGGGAAGTTTGACAGGCTGTTGACTTCATGCTTAGGGTAGGCTGTAGTGGTCTTATGCCGGGAGTTACGGGGTGCTTAGTGTTGCCACGGCATGGTTGATCGGCAACTAGTCCATACATATAGTAGTGAATTCATGCATCAATCCACCCATCTATCTATATATTCATCTATCCAATCTTCAATCAACCCAACCATCTATCAATCCATGATCCATCCATCCATCCATCAATCCATCCATCCACCAATCCCTCTATCCATCCATCCATTCATCAACCGACCAAGTCGGACCAACCCACTAACCGACCAACCAACCAGTGGGTCAGTCAGAACTTCAGACAGCTAGTCAGTCAGTCAATGAATAAATCCATCGACGAATCAATCAAGTAATCTAATTAATCAACTGAAACCACTTAGTCAATCAATCAGTCAAACCTAGGTTTCCCTTTAATCTCAACTTACTTGGTTGAAAGTTCGGAGAAGAATGTGGGGACTCTCTCGACGACAACAGCGGGCGTCGATTCAGTACTGGATCCATTTACAACGACCAGAGTCTGTTCGGGGACTGTCGTAGGAGTCGAGACGGGCGAGGGCGATTTCCTGTTCCCCTCCTGGGCGGAGTTTGGTGTTACCGCGGAGACACCCTCCTGACTGCTGATGCTGGGGGTGCCGCTGGATTTGCGCGACCGCGAGGACCGGGCCGTGTGTTTTGTGGACGAAGTAGGAGTGAACCTGTGGAATTGAGACAAAGGAGATTGTGGTTCCAAGCTTTATTCTTTACGCAAGCCTCCACACTGAATTTTGTTCTGTACTAGCCCATTCGGGCAATTTTACTTGCCACGGGCAAGCGGGTAAGAGCTAGTGTTGAGCCCTTCTTTACAAAATGTATTACAATAAATGTTTACTCATGCTATTTCAACAAGAGTTGAACCCGAAATGAGAAAACACATTCTCCTTATAAGCCAAGCATGAAATTACAATTGTTTTTCTTTGTTACTCTGTTTGGCAAATAAAGTGAAGTCTTTTTGCAATATGTTTTTGTTGCAAACAGAGGAACGTGCTTACAGTAATCAAACATTGTAATATAGACGAATCCGGTTTCAAGTCTATAGGGCCATAACTGGAGGGCTTCCAAGAGTACAACAAAAGACAATTTGAATAGGTTTCAACCGTTATGCAACATGTCAGGTGTATTATTGTCTCCTAAACAATCAGTGACCTTTGTTCAGCATGCCAGTTATGGCGGACGTAGACTTGAAACCGGATTGGTCTACACTTGAATGTCTGACTCAATGCATTATACAGATATGGATATGCAGGGCAGCATTATGATCATGATGCTACAAGTACTTTTTTTATGTTGGCCAATATATAAAAAAATCATTAGTTGAAATTGAAATGTTCAAATATGCAGGCAATTTGAGGCAAATCATGCTCATTCACAAAGCCAAATTTAAAGATACTTTCACAGGGAATTTTAACAAACAAACACTTAAGAATAATTTTCAGAAATTACAAATACTCAAGAATCTCTTTAAAGGAGAATTCCGGACGAGTTTAAACAAAATACAGTATATTGGAAATAAATCTAGGGATGTGCTTGAATATTTTCAGGATTTGACTCTCTTTGGTTGATTTCTAAGAGATTTGTCTATGTCATTAACTGAGGAAATAATTAAATTTACTGCACACAATCATGAGACCCTTACGTAGCACCCGCACTTTGCTCAATTTCTTGAGTAGGCTTGAATCCGGTGCCACTGCATTGTGACCACTGCATGTGTCATTCACAATAGCCGGTCATGCAGAGCCAGCAAATTCAATAACCACGTTTTCAGGACTTTGTGTCTATTCAAATTCCAATGAAAGCCAAACGTGTTACAATTTCGGGCAGGCAAGTATTTTCAAACGGTTCAACAATGCAGTAATGCTCAAAGGCACGGTTGAGTGGCGCATCGTAGACTAAACTATTCATGATCGAGCATTGTATTGGTCCGATCAAAAGAACACATTTGCTGCAGTGTAAAAACATAGATAGGTGCATAGTGAGGGTCGCACGTCACAAATTGGTGCATTGTGGGATAGAACAAGCTCGCTCGCGAATTTGTGTCATTAGAATTTCCAAGCCAATTATAAGAACCCACAATCATACTTTTTTCATACAAAATTGTGTTTATTGACCTAGAATATCTGTCTTTCAATCATTAGAAGCTTGAAATCGTGTGGAAGTCCACTTTAACATGGAATTTTAACAAACACAAACACTTCAGAACAATTTTTCAGAAAGTACAAATACTCAATAATCTCTTTTAATTAATTTTCTTACCTGTCATCCACTGATAATGACCTCTGCACTCCAGGTTTCTTCTGAAAAAAAAAAGAAAAAAAAAGGAAATTGTTTATCCCATTGCCAACTGGAACCTTGCGGGCCTTGTATTAGCTATATGGGGATTGCAAAACCTAGTAGGGAACAGTGGCTGAAAGCATGATCATGACCCAGGGGGGTGTTTCACAAAGATCCTAAGTTGAATCTTAGCACTAAGATGGTCTTAAATATTATGGAAAGCCATTAGTGTCTTGAAACATTTTTATAAAAGTTATGTTGAAATGCATAAAATGTTGATTCAAATCAATATATATTTTCTGATTATCAAAGAGATTTCATGAATTTGTATGCATTTCAACATTTATAAAATTGTTTCAAGACACTAATGGCTTTCCATAATATTTAAGACCATCTTAGTGCGAAGATCAACTTAGGATCTTTGTGAAACACCCCCCTGGACCAGCCCTAGTTCCACTGATCTCTAGATGCTTGTAAAATCATTTACAGTTGAATGAGTAAGGGCGTTATAAATATGTGCTCTGCTACGTTCAGTTGATTTGTATGTTACTCTAGCATATTGACATCGATGAGTTAGAGCCAATGATGCTAATTACCATGGTAAATGTCGCTGGTCTGTAATCGGGACCCTGGGCTCTGGTTAACAAATGAAGTTGGAACAATTAAAAAGAACACAATTAATTCAATTTATATTATATTAAATAAGACAAATGGATGGCAAAAAACATTGCAATGAGAATGCTTTTGAAACAAATACAATGTTTATTCTTTTGTCTAGAATGCTCCGAAGGGAGAGTAGAAAATGCACGTTGCATGCTGGAATGACAATGTTTTTTATTAACTGTATTTGCTGGTGCATTAACCGCACCTTTTTCCCCCTCGAAGAACCCCAAAAAAGGGGGGTGCGGTTAATACATGAAGATGGAGACAAATATCATGAAAATACCACATGGTTATAGTATCACAGTTTGTATGTGCAGGAAAAAGCTTGATTGGATTTTCTGCTGTTATGCTTAAATCAGAACAATGTAAGCTAAGTTGTTTTGTGTAGGGGGAAAAGCATGGAATGATAATAGTTAAGTTATGTTACACTGATCTCCAGTACAGTTTGATAATCAGAATATTTTCTTTTCTTAAATGACAAGCCAAAGTTGGGGGTGCGGTTAATACACATACGGTGCGGTTTATACACCGGCAAATACGGTAGTTACAATGGTAATACTAGTATAAAGAAACAAGGTTATTTTTATTACGAATGTTCTAAACCTGAATGAATACAAACCTTGTCAGAGTACGGAGTGGATGGAGGGAGCACGGTATTACTGATATCTAGGTTGTGAATGTCAGGAACGAAGGAGTCCTTAGCAAGTTTCATGCAGTCCTGTAGCGTCTTGATGAACGTGTCGCAGGTAGCCGAGAGTAGCGAGGACGATTCTGTCAGTTTCTGAACAGTTATTTAAGGATTTAAAATAAATGTTTGTTAAATATTAACAATTGAAAAATTGAGTTGAAAAGCGTTCAGGACATTGTAGTCTAGATTCTGAATCCAAATCTTTCACTTTGTTCACGTTGTTCTTCTGCTATGTAAATGGGTCATTTCATGCGGTTGGGTCAACAAATATGACGATGTCCATGTAACGTTGGTATGAGATCTTCTACTACACATGGAAGATAAAATCATCTGTTGAAGATTTGTATGCAATTAATATTATATAGTAGTGCCCTACCATAATCGTTCCTGTTTCAGTTGCTTTTCTTCAAAATCTTCGCTTAATACACATTTCTCTTTTTACCTACGTTACATGGACATCATATTCATATAACATTACATAAACTTTGGGTCCATAATATTGATTCACCATGAAGCTTGAGTACTTCTGAAGAGAGTTGGTTATGCTTTTTATGCAAAACTCAATTTGAGCAAACATTGTTACAGTTGATAGGAGACACAGTTTCTAAATTCTGGTATGTCACAAAAAATGACCCAACCCCGTGGACTAACCCAAATATCACTTATCATTCAGAAGAATCTTACAATGAAATGTGATGAATGAAATCTCAAATATCACTTGTGGAAGGATCTTACAAAGTTACAGTATCACTCTAATTTTAAAACTTAATTTTAATAAATGTTTACCTCCATGTCCGGAACACCCGCCGCTATTGATCCAGCTTGCTTGACGCTCAACACTTGCTGGGATAGAAGGTCACAGTAGAGTCGCAATTCCGACATCTTGGTCCTCAGCGTGTCCTCTGACTCCTCTGAGGAGAAACACATTTCACAGATTCAGGGCACAATCCCACATTTTGTAAGTTTTGTTCTCTTAATTTTTATTGTAAATCGTGTAAATGTCATGAAATTTAGTGTTTTATGAGAGGTTTCGCTGGGATAGAAGGTCTCAATAGTATAACAAGTCTTGTTCAAAGTGTGTATTTCCCAACTCCTCTCGGGCCCAGGGTTAGGATTTAAGCACTAAGCTTCAGGTCCAAAAAGGAAGCTTATTGGCACAACAAAATATGTTTAGAAATGGCTTGACCATTGTAAAAAATTAAAAAAAATCACCAGCCACTTTACAGTAAACACATTTCAAAGTATGGATATTAATATGTTGCACTATCGTCACATTTCTTATAAGTAAGGATTTTTGTTTTATTCCCACGCAAGTCTTTTTTGTTTATTTTCTAAGCTTTGGTCATTCTCAAATTACAAAAGCTTACATCTCCTTGCAATGAATATGTTTAAACACACTTTGGTTTATGTACAGTATGAACAGGAAAGCACGCTAAGCAGCGTGTTTTAGGCAGCTAGTTTTACATACTGTTTGGCCCAAAAGGCTAAGTAATATAATTCTAAACCCATTGAAGAGGATTTAATTTTGCTATCGCTAGCAATCTCTATAGATACTAGCCCAAGTATTTTGGGGGGGACCAGTTCTGAATGTGAGAAAAGTTAGTCTTAACTCTTACCCTTTTTCTGGTGTATTTTGGAGTCCGCGAGGCATGCCTTGGCTGTCCCTAGAGCTACCAACCATCTCTGTCTGTCGGCTGGCGTAGATCCACGTATGTAGAAGTGCTGTTCGCCTGGAATGATCAAGTCTAATCTCGTCTCATCAGTTGGATGAACTGGAGAAAAAAAATCAGTAGAATTGGTTTCAATCAAAATCATTTTGTTTAATAGAAATTGATTATTTGTATGTCTTAGAGCTCTGTTTCTGAAGCCACAAGCCACAGATCTTTATAATAATTTATTACAATGTCTTATAATAGTAATGAACCCGAACCCCCCCCCCCCCCCCCCCAAACAAACAAAAATAGCCCTTGTAACTTGTAAGCACCAAAAATAGCCTCTGAGCTGAAGATTACAAATTGCCCTCATATGCCCTGTAGTACATAGTAGGGCATGCATTATCCTTACCCCCAAGCCTCCACACTAACTTTGTTCCTTACTGGCCCGTTTGGGCAAGTAAAATCATCACTTTTCAAATTTGACTTGCCCGAACAGAAAGTTTACTTGCCTGCTTACTTCTACATGAGATTTAAACCTAAGGAATAACAGCATTCTCTACTAAGACGTGCCCACAGCTTGGGGCCATCTACAAAGTACGTACGCACAAGAGGGGGGAGGGGGAGGGGGGGGGGGGGGGGGGGGGGTTCACGCTGATGCATACGCTACATTCAACAACATGCATAAGAAGTGCGTACAGGGGGGTCAATTTCGGATAATAATTTGCGTACATGTACATACTTTGTAGATGGTCCCCTTGGTTGCATGACTAAAAGAGCCCATTGTTCTATGCAATTTGTATAGCGCATCGGTTCTTTTAGTCATGCATGCCAAGTCTCTTTGAAGAGAATGCCAGGAATTACACTATTCTCTCATAGTTGAGCAATAATTTAGTTGCCTGATCGGGCAAGCAAACGTGGCCATTTATGAAATTTAACTTGCCCCGGCCAATAGGGCAAGTGCTTGTGTTGAGCCCCCTGCTTACCCTGTATTTCGCAGCAGGCCATTTTGACCGACCCTTTGCATCCCTGGTGAATCTCATCCTGTGACTTGTAGTACGTCAAGATCCCCTTTTCAAGAATGAACCATCTTGCCTGCCAACCTACAAGAGAAAAAGAGAAAAGTATAAACCAGTTCATGGTAAGCGTATGCATATTAGATCACAGCATTATTACGTCATAGGGTCAAGTAAGACAAGAACCGTGGATTGAACGTGCGAGTCACGGTTGCATTTGTGCTTTGTCTATTGCAGCTTTTTACTTGTACAGCACAATATTGGTGATCACATTTTCTCATAATTTCCTCTTTTGGGGGAGGGTTGAATTTTCAGTTAATTCAAAATAGAAACCTGATATTTCTATTGATGAAATATGTATTACAAGAGTCGACTCTTAATAGAACTTATAAAGCCATGGGAATCTAAAAATTACATCCAAAAAGAAAAATTAGTTGATGCTCTTGTTTTCCCCGGGTCATTCAATGCAGGCCATACGTTTCTCTTCTTCCATGTCCAGTGAATACTTCATGTCAAAAGGTTGGTGCACTGCATCAGATATTTATCAGCATGCCCTCTACAATGAACGCAGACAAAATAAAACCAGGAACATTTTTTAAATACTAAAACATTGACTTACAATTACATGCCCAGTGTGCGTGCCTAGAATTTGTAAAAGAACAAAACAAATTGAATTTAATCGATTCCAAAATAGCACCTCGTTATATTTTTATAAACTGCTTAAATTAGTTAGAGACTCCTATAAAATCAGCATCTCTTCATGAATACATTGTAGGCTTACATAAATTGGTGTACGTGTAACATTATCTAAAGTGAAACCTTAAAGTGAACCTTAAAATGTTTCTTATAAAATGCTCTTCAAACAATGTTACCGATTTCGGATATGCCGTTACCGAATTCCGTCACAGAGTAACCGATTTCGGCTACTGTTAGTACATGACTAACTTTTTCAATCTATGACCAATATCTTGTCAACCATCACAGATTATACACATCAGTATACATTGTTATCTTCTAGTGGTTATTTTTCTCGCAACAAGTGAACTTTGATCGTAAATGTATTCACATTTTGCTCTAGCATACGGTTCGGAATTTGCTAATTTTATGAAAACGGACAACCATATTGATTATTGGCATTTGGATGATGCTGTCAAAAATGGGCATGTTTATCTAGAATTTCACATTCAAGACTTGACGTATGTTTACCTGATAAGTAATTTGTCCACTTGTAAAGCAGTCCCTCCATCTCACTAGACTAGTGTATTGTTAATATTTTTATAACCAGAAAAGGGTATAAACTTCGAGTAAATTATCCTCTCCTTCGTTCCGATATTTGCCCAGGCCACGTCGACAGACTTGACACCGAAATGACACGATCGCCAGAGTTTGATCAGTACGGTACGTATACGGTGCATGCATGCACTAGTACTGACAGTGGGTGCATATGCCGGTGGTACCTAGAATTCGTATCGCACATGCACAAAGTCGTACCCGGAAGCTCATATTATGATGCCAGCTGTTCTGCATGCATGCAATGTTCCCCCCCCCCCCCCCCCCTCCCCCGCTCGGTCGCTTCGCTCCCTTGCAATGGGCCGTATGCATAAAAACAAGCAATTGCTTGTGCTAGCCTTTTGCTTGAATCGGTATGCATAAAAACAAGCAATTGCTTGCAAGCAAAAGCATTTGCTTACAAGCACAAGCAATTGCTTACTGCTCGTAAGCAAATGCTTACCAAACAAGCAATTGCTTACAACCGTATGCATAAAACGAACCTTTTACTTGTCTTGATAAGCAATTGCTTGCGTTTTTTCAAGCACATCCAGACCAGCTTGAGCTCTTGCTTACTCAGGGCATTCGCGTTTAAGGATCAATTTTTCGTACCGTTTCAGGATGATTTCAAGCTCCATATTCCAGAGGTTATGTTGTGATCAAATTCCTGCTATTTTAGACTTTTTACGGCAATTTTTGTCCATCGATCTGCACAGAAACACCCCTGATGCTCCGCGCTGTTTCCCCCCTATTTGCGTAATAAAAAATACTGCTGCCAGGTCGGGCACGAAGCGTTGTTGCCCTGCAGTGCGATGTTCGCACAACCGTAACGATCCTTTGTCCAACACGTAAGCAATTGCTTGGCAGTGCAAGCAAAAGGTTTGAGCACAAGCAAAGGCTTGTGCATACGAATCTAAGCAATTGCTTGAACTTGATCTTTTGCTTGACAAGCTCTTGCTTGTGCTTAAAGCATTTGCTTATAAGCAATTGCTTGTTTTTATGCATACGGCCCATTGTCCCCCTCACTTTTGAGAAGCTGTTGATGCACGTGAAGATGTTCACTGTCCCTCTGATCAGAGGTTAGGTGCTGATTCGTTCGGAAAACACAATTTTGCATTATGGGGGGGGGGGGAGCATTGTTATGCTCTGCCCCCCCCCCCCCCCCCCCCCGCAGATAGGATGTTAACTGTCCCTCCCTTAGGATGTTGACTGCCCCTCATATATGATGTTAACCATCCCTCAGTAGGATGTTTACTATCCCTCAGTAGGATGTTTACTATCCCTCAGAGAGGATGTTAACTATCCCTCTTATAGGATTTTAAAGATACTTCAGATTCGTCAAATCAGATGCGCGGCGCCATCTTAAGTACACGTTGCGCACGGTGCGTGATGCACGTTAGCTCAGTGTCATGCGGTGCGCGCAAACTGGCCCAGTTCAAAATGGCGACCCGCTATGTAGCATCCCCACGCTTGATGCCCTTTAACTGTCCCTCAGAAAGGATGTTAACCATCCCTCCGATGTTGACTGTCCCTCAGTAGGATGTTAACTGTCCCTCAGTTAGGATGTTGACTGTCCCTCAGTTAGGATGTTGACTGTCCCTCAGTTAGGATGTTGACTGTCCCTCAGGTATGATGACACTAATAATGTGAATTATCTGGGGGGGGGGGGGGGGGAAATGCAAAAGCTCCCCACAGTATGACAGTGGGAGGGGGGCACCCCCTCTCACACCCTCCCCTGCTCAGTTGCTTCGCTCCATCGCATTGTCCCCCTCACTTTTGAGAAGCTGTTGATGCACTTGAGGATGTTAACTGTCCCTCTGATAGGATGTTAACTGTCCTTTAGTTAGGATGTCAACGGTCCCTCAGATAAAATGTTAACTGTCCCTCAGATAGAACCTCATTTAACCCCCCCCCCAATACAATTGAAAACATAATGGTAAACATTTAAAACAAACATAAATACAAATAATGTGTCCCCCCCCCCCCCCCCCCTGAATGTTCTACACCAAAATAATAAGTCATGTGATTTCCAGGTAAAAATCTTAATCATTTTGATTGTCAGATGAAAAACAGGAACGTGGTTATGTAGCTTTCAAATTTCAAGTGGGGGACGGGGCATTATGGGTTTTGTGGATGCTGGAAGAGGGCTCCCAGTGAGAAAAATATGAAGCCCCCAGGGATTTGTTATTGTTGTTGTCATCATCATATATAATTTCAGCGCCATCACCAGCAATGAGCACCAGCAACACCAGCAATCACCACTACCACCACCACTTCATCACCACCACCAAACAATGCCTCCATCACCACCAACACCACCACCATCCAGGCAGTGCCACCACCACCACCACCACTTCATCAAGCACCACCAACACCACCACCACCACCACTAAAACCATGTACCATCACCACAAGTCACAACTAGTACCATTACCATTCATCGCCTCAAAATCATCATCATCACCACCACCACCATCACTGTCCAACATCCCTAGCCTAGCCCTCTACTAGCCTGATAAAACCAAAATCGGAAATGAGGAATTGCGCCATCTATCAATGAATTAATTGCATTGTGTGTAGTCGCAAAGATATGGCTGGATGAATGGTATCGGAACCTAAATTTGTCGACATTGTTTTGGTGAACCATGTTCTCTAAAGGATGTATTTTTGGATTATAATCACTTCAAGATGAGTTCAGACGATGCAGCTAGTTCGATCACAAGTGGAGGGGACTCCACATCTTCAGGAGCCACTGGTAAGATGGTAGAAACCGGGATGTATGTTTGATTATTTGTGTTTGTGATGGAGCCATTTTTTCAGCGGGAGGGTCCGTGCCTTTATTGCCGTGTGCGCTCGCCTGCGGTTAGTGTGCTGTGTGGCTTGTGGGTTGGTGTATAGGTGTAGCGAGTTGTGTGCATTTCCATTCATTGGATTTCGTGTTGGCAAAATTATGAGAGTTGAAGATGGATATACAGGCTATTACAAACTAAATTTGTACATGGAAATCAACATTGTTCATGTTACATTCATCTGCATAATGAACCATAGACCGAGATCTCTCTAGATAGTACATTCTGTACTATTTCAAATTCTTCACTCTTCAGATAGGCATCACCAAATGAAAATGAAAATTGCGCGAAATTAATGCAAATTATATTCTATGAGTCGGGACTGACCTGATGTAGATCATTATGCCCTTTAAAATCCAAACAAATACTGATATTTTGCCAAAATATGGTATTTTACCCATTTGTTGTGTCACAATTTTCGCCATTCACTTAATGGCGCGCTGCGAGCTTGCTTTCGTGTGCCCGACCGATGTCGCTCGCTTGGTCTCTGGCTCGCACGCGGCGTGCGCTCCCACTATCTCTGCACGCAATTTGAATACCCGCTCGCGCGACAGCACACGCGGCGGGCGCGGCGCGCCGGCGACGACGGCTAAAATCACCGAATCGAAGCCCCAAAAGCCCCTGTTCGAGCATCAAAATGATTATGTGAGACTGCTTGAGGCGGACAAATCTTCCGAGAATATATCGTAAAAACACCTGAATCATCCAAAAATGTAAGTTTCCAAAGTGCACCCTACTTCCGATTGCTCGAAAATTTGAGATTTCAACAAAGTTCACTGCGAAAATGCGGCAAAAAATGACTTACGGAGGTTGAAATTGGTCGAGTTGCTCGATTCAAAACACGAACCGGATCTATAATCATCGCAAGCATCTCTTGTGTATACTTCACATGCATATTACGTGGTTCAATCAGCTGTTTGACCGCATTACATTTGGAAAAATAGTATATCCCTCCACCCTTGCAATAGCGAAGTTGCATTGCCCACAGCCAAACATCGCGCAAACTACGTGTACAAAAATATGGCCCATGCGCGCACGCCATGTAACGCCGAATGACGATGCCTACTTCAGAGTTCAGACTTCAGACTAACCTAAAGTACGGCGCCTGGCATACTGAGGTGTGTATACCGTGATGGTAACACTTTATAGGCTTTAACGGCAAACACACTTATAAACAAAAAAACAATATCATACTTTAAATAACATATCTCGGTTCATACTTACGAATTATGTTATGCATGGGCATCAATGATCCAAATCGTAACATGTCTGATGCTCCATTCGTTTTATTTATACTGAAATTTACTATACAACTGGCAAGATTACAGAAGTGACGAAAATGGTTTCCGAATTTGTTCGCTGCATGCAATATCAGGTGATCAAAAACTTGTCGGCAATGCATGCAGCAACCGATCGCCCCGCGCATGCGCTATGCATTGCCGACGAGTTTTCGGTCACCTGACATTGCATGCAGCGAACAAAGTCGAAGGAAATAACAGTCATCATCATCATCATCATCAATTTGAGGTAAGTTATCATTCTTTTGCAACAAATTAAATAGCAAGCAAGGTAGGTTGAAGGTTTAATTCATGTCTAGAACAAAAAAACAAAAAATAATAATAGATGTAAAGTTCTTGAAACCACCCGTCGCAAAATTTCATCAAATTTTTTAACGTCTCGTCTTCACAGCGCCGTCCTACGGACGGCGCTGATCACAGTTAACTTCAGACATGAATTGGCAGTCAGAATGCAAAACATGACCACTGAGATGTGTAGCTGTAAATGTAACTTCCATTTGGCAATTGCACAATGTTTCTATCAAGTATAGTCATGATATGACAAATGGCTTGGGTTTGTACATCAGTACATGCATGTTTGCCCTTTTAAAATCAAATGTTGTACTTCTATCCTATCATTCAATCATTCAATTTTTTTAAAATTTGGACCAGTGATTTAATTTTAAAAAAATGCAAAACGAATTTACATGTAGATTATCATGAACAATTCAGCATGCCTCATCATTATCATCATCATCATCATCATCATCATCATCATCATCATCATCATCTGCTCATCATCTTTATCAATTCATCATCATCATCATCATCATCATCATCATCTGATCATCATCTTTATCAATTCATCATCATCATCATCATCATCATCATCATCATTCTGATCATCATCTTTATCAATTCATTATCATCATCATCTTTATCAATTCATCATCATCATCATCATCATCTGATCATCATCTTTATCAATTCATCATCATCATCATCATCATCATCATCATCATCATCATCATCATCATCTTCATCTTCAAAATCATGAACATTATCATCAATATCATCATCTTCTTCATCAAATTATCATTATCTTCATTGTCATCACCTTCACCACCTCATCATCATCAGCATCATCATCTGATCATCATCATCATCATCATCATCATCATCATCATCATCATCATCATCATCATCATCATCATCATCATCATCATCATCATCATCATCATCATCATCATCATCATCATCATCATCATCATCAGGGCCATTCTTGGTCACGTGTGTGACCCAAAACATGACAAATTTTGAAATGGGATGCTTATATTTCAGTAAGTATGAGACTATAATGATTTTTACTTCATATGTGACTTGAATATGTTGTAGTCTTTCAAACTTAAAGAGGTATTATAAATCATTCCAATTTGAGTTCATATTTTAACATCAAAAAGCTGACATATAAATGATAACAAATTAGTGTTTACGAATAACTGTTAAAAAAAAAAAAGTAAAAAAAAAAGCATTTTGGGGGAATTCCCAAAATCGATGTTTTAGAAAAAGGAAAGGTCACGGTAATTTGTGTGACGTCATAACAAGGAACACATTGGCTGGGCATGGACAGGGGCATACAGGAGTCACTTGTCAGAGGGGGCAATTTCCCGGTTTTGAGGCATATTTGCAGACACCATTTTCATAATTCCTTTTGATTATTTGTCTCCACAAATACAACAAATATCATTGCCAAATAAAGGTGCATCCTCACTCTTAAATCGCTTCGAGGAGACGATGAAATCTCCGATATGATTTTAGAATATACCCACTCAGCCCTCGCCCGGTCGTCCGGGCGGCCGCCCGCGCGCGGGCGCAG
This sequence comes from Echinarachnius parma, assembly GCA_037951105.1. NCBI lineage: Eukaryota > Metazoa > Echinodermata > Echinoidea > Clypeasteroida > Echinarachniidae > Echinarachnius > Echinarachnius parma. The sequence continues at coordinate 32,810 of JBAMJV010006389.1, read as the reverse complement.
CCGCCAGCACAGGCAGCTGAGCTGGACTGCTGCTCCGGCACTCCGCAGCGGCTTCATCGATCGAATCTCATAAACCGGTCTGCAAAAATGCAGTGTTTCGCGCTCAAATTCATCTTTTTATACGGCAATAAAATGACAAGTATCGATACTTTGCTGGATTTATGAAACAATATTTACGGAAATATAGTTACACAATATTCAGTATTACCTCAGTTTTTAGCAAAATATGACTTTTCCTGAAGTAAAACCGAGTAAAACATTCAAAACAAATCAAGCGCTTGTTAGTTGTTACGCGAGCTGCAATTGAACATAGCCGAAAATCAGATCGTTTGTGATCGTTGCCAATTTCTGGGCTGCGATATCATATAACGTGTAGTGTAGTCTACGCCGGCCCGTTTGCAAATTGGCAACAAACCTGCGCTAGGTTCAGTTCACCTGGTTCGAGCGAGTTAGGAAATTAACAGGAGATTATCAGCTTTTTTTTGCCGTTTTTGCAGGTAATTGTTCTCGTATTTGTTTTAAAAGCCTTGCAAACATGTAAGTAAAATAAGAGAAAGTCTAGAATAGGTGCGATCGTGATAATCTTGCATTTTCGTTCCCTTTCGGCACTTTTTAAGAGTGCAACTTACAAACGGCTTGGCGCGCTAGCTAGCTACCTCTCTCGCAGCGCGGGGCCTGCCGAAACTCTGGCAGACCTCAGTTCTAGTGCGTGTTTTGTAGGTTGTTTTTTTTCGATGCACATGTTCAATTTGCGTTGATCAATTTGTCAAACAAGTCGATAATTTCACTAAAAATAACCACTCATACGGTATAATATGTACTTTTACACAAACATTGGGCAATTTTGTGGATTTTTTAACGGTATTTTAGGCTCAGGCGCGCGAATATTATTATGACCTCGCTTGCGCTAGTTGTGCTGACTCCTGGTTATGACGTCATGGGGTCATATGCATATCATGATTAGATCGGTTTACGTTTTTTGGTGACGAAGCGCTCTAAAACTGCTATGTTTGTCATGTTATTTCATCATCACTACAGATACATAATGGAATAGGAATGTTTTATACTAGAGAGTAAGAGTTTATCTTTCGAAAAATTGAAACAGTTTAACATTTCATTAATGTTTATAATACCTCTTTAACACAAAAGATTTTATAAGGATTACGTAACTCGAAGTCAGAGGTCAAATGGCATGGGTCACGTGTGTGACTTCGCACGGAGCGCTTTTTTCATAACTAAATTTCATTTGGAAAATTCTTTAAAATATGAATAGCTATAATGTTCATCTTATTACCAGAGAAGTACTATACATTTGTAAGTACAACAATAGCAATGAATGAGAATTATATCAAACCGTTGTTTTTTATAGTACTTAATTATGTGGCAACGTCTGGTCACGTGTGTGACATTTTGGGGTGGTCACGTGTGTGACATGTACAATATGAATGGAAAAATGGGAATTGTATAATATCGGGTTTAGAAAAGAATGAAAGGTTGAATTTTTACAAAGTTGGTATCAACCTGTACAGGAAAGTGAGAAGAATGAGCTTGCTAATTATCCTTTTGATATCTTGATTATTTTCTGAATTATGATTATTAGAAAAATATTGAAATATGTAAATTTATGCAAATGAGTCAAAAAGTTTCATTTTAAACTTCAAATCATGTATTTCATGAAACTTTACACATGGATCATTCCAAAAATGGAACAAAACTACAGAAAAATAAAACACAATTTTTCCGAAAAAGTTTCACTTTTCAAAGAATGGCCCATCATCATCATCATCATCATCTTCATCTTCAAAATCATTGAACATTATCATCAATATCATCATCTTCTTCATCAATTTATCATTATCTTCAATTGTAATCATCTTCATCTACACCATCTTCATCATTATCAGCATAACCACTCTCTTTACCACTTTACAGGGTTGACTTGATACCATAAAAGGGGACCACCATGCAAGGAACAACACTGGCCTATAAATGTTTTAACACCGTAATATGATATGTAATAGATCTCCAACACTTTGCAAAGGGTTGTGTAATTCATAAACAATGCAATTAAGCATTGGGATAACAGGGCCTCACCCCTGCAAGTAAAGGGGCTTACTGCTATTGAAAATTACAAAGGACTAAGTAAAAAGCCGGTTATCATTCAAAAGAGCCATTCAAACACAAGAGGGCGCTCTCTAAAAAAGCATTGGTTTCAACCATTTTTCAAACAAAATTATGCCTGTGATGCTTTGTTGAAATAATGATTAAATAGAGAGATCACCAACAGCAATTAAAAACCTCTTTTGAACATTTTTTGAAAAAGTGTAAGCATTTTAATTTGAAAAAAATTATCAAATAAATCTGGGCCCCAGATTTATTCCGATCGGATATATTTATTGATATTTCAGCCGTTTCTGAACCGATTTTGATCAAATAAAGTTGATTCTGTCATTAAAATTGTATGCTCTTTCAAATTGTACACTCAGTTTTTCATTATCTCACAAAAAACTATACCAAAACTGAACTACCCCTTTAACAATATTACACTGGACACCCCCCTTTTTTTGGTCAAATATTATGTACATGAAATATGAATTTGCACACGTAAGCAGGAGCTACAAAGTTATAATCAATACTCCATATCAGCGTATGATATTGCACATTGTAAATGTTTATTGTCAACATACCTGCACATATACATGTACATATATATATAATGTACATCATCAGTAATTCATCGTAATTGTCTCACATTTGCCAAGATTGTAATGACTATGTTTACAGTTTGTTATTTTGAATTTAGCATGTCTAGACAATGATGTCAGCCTCAAGGTTGATTGCTAATTGCAATTTGTGGAATGATGTGATTATTCAACACTAGCATCTAGGCCTGATGAAAGCCTCCACCTAAATTTTTTTCTCTACTGGCCCTTTTGGGCAAGTAAAATCATAAATTTTGAAGGTTTACTTGCCCCAATATAAAATGTATTTGTCCTCTTCTTGATAAGATTTAGATGTAAGAAATTACATTGTTCTCTCATAGTGTAACTGTAACAATTATTTAGTTGCCCGATCGGGCAAGCAAACCAGACAATTTATGACATTTCACTTGCCCGACACCAATTTTGACTTGTCCCAAACAAGCCTAATGGCTGGGGGCCAGTGAAAATGGAAGCTGGGCCAGGAAAATATTATATTGAACGCCATTTTGTGTGGCCCAATTATGTTGTATTCTTCTGTGGCAAACCTCATCCATAAATTGCATGAATTTTCATCTGTAAAGGAAACGTGATTTTGAATTGTTTACAAATGAAATGTAATTGTTGGGGCTAGTGCTGTATTACTATTATTTTTTTGGATTGGGGGGGGGGGGGGGGGAGGGGGAGAGAGTGCACTACAATTTGGGAGAAAATTGTTTTACTGGCCCAACTTGGCCACTAAGAGTAATTATATACGGACTAAATTTGTTTTTTCAGATGGCCTAATTAGATTTGAAATAAATAAAGTTCTCATTTTATGATTTAATGCCAGAACATGTACTAAGAAAGTATAATATAACAATTTACCTGAATTTGTTAACTAGTAAGTCAAGCATAATTGTAGTTTATGGGTAATGAAATTATGGTACATGTAGCTCAAAAGGTTTTTTGTGGTGGCCCTTGTCCAGTGCTACTTGTAATTTTGAGTCCTGCTTGTTTGGCAGTGTGTGCACATAAATATGAACTTTCACTTTCTACAATAGACATTAAATAACACATTCCTCTTAAAGCCAGGTCACATATCACCGGATGGTATAATTTTCAATCCGTTTGTCTCCGTTCGTATGCGTTTCTTGTCCGTTCCTTGTCAGGCGATGTACGTTGTTCCATCTGGCGGAATGTTTTGTGTATGAAGCAATGGAGACGACTTTCACCCAGCCTGCTTTCACCACTGGAAAAGTTGATTTTGCAAATTTTCTATTCGTCGGGCATCCGTTTACGCTATCCGGTGATATGTGACCGGGCCTTTACAGTATATACATACAGTATGTGTGTCTGTATACAGTATGTTACGTGTGTCATGAATGTTGTGTGAGTGTTTTTTTTTTTAATCATGGCATGCCATTTCATGTTTATTTGCTTCTACAGACAAGCCTCTCACTAATTTTGCCTTTACTGGCCCATTCGGGCAAGTAAAATCATAAATTTGTTAATTTAACTTGCCCCAATATAAAATTTACTTGTCCTCTTCTAGATGAGATTAAAATATGAAATTACATTGTTCTCTTGTAGTTGAACAATTATTTAGTTGCCTGATCGGGCAAGAAAACTAGACGATTTATTATATTTGATTTGCCTGACACCAATTTATACTTGCCCCAGGCAAGCGGGCAAGTGCTAGTGATACATTGACGGGATATGTTTTTTGTGTATTATATATTCATGACTGCAAGTACAATAATCAAAATTACAATTTAGACATTGTACCTCAGAAACATACATCCTCAGCACTTGTAGCTAAAAACAGCCCTTTTTTAGCATCAAATTAATTCTGGGCAAAACCACAGCATCTAATATTTGACTGTTGGTAATATAAATCTACTTTCCACATTCATATACTTTTTGTCCATATCCCCCCAAAGGACAAATGTATAGACAAATACACATTGTGAACACAAAAAATATATATTATTAAGAGAACACAAAAAATGTAAATTGCGATATTGTACATGTTCTAATCATCTAGGGTTCATGAACTCGGCTGAAAATAACGTTCATTTTTTTCTTCACAAAGTCAAATTTGTTGGAAATTGGTTATTTTGGAGAGACCACAAAATCTGATATTTTTTATTCATAATTTGAATTGACTCTGATATCTACACTTTGAGCTCCCATCGGCACATGCACTACACCAGTGTGCCAAATGTGCCAAACAGCACAGCTATCACATTGTGATTGTAACTAGTATTTTATAAATACAAATGTACTGCATGGACAATTACTATTTGTTGTGTTCAACCTGCACATGTTGTGCTTGAGCTTCTATAGAAAATAATACAGTCATACAGAATTGCATTTTTGTTTGCGCAGTCAAAGCAAGATGTACATACATGTACGTACAAATAATTGAGAAATAATGCATTTTATTGGCAAGAAAAGATTTGAATCCATCTCTAAATGAAAGTTGTGTCCAGAAATAATACATTACAAGTGCAGAGCTCTGTAATAGAAAGTCAAAGCAGCATCTGTAAATATGTACAAACTACTGCGGCACAGGATCATTCTTACGAGAGGCAAGAAAAGAGTTAACTTCATGTCTTCATCCCCAAATGAAAGATGTGCATTACATATCTTCATTTGTCTCTAGCTCATAATGGAAAGTGAACGCACAAATGTTGCATTTAAAGGATTGTTGATACCTCTGGCAAGTAAAGAGTTAAACTCATCACCTGAATGAAAGATGTGTCTAGGAATGCTACATTACAATACGGACATGTGTAGAGCTCCATATAATAGAAAGTGAATGCACAAACGTAGTTTGGTTACATTTTACAAACGTTCCAACTGTACTGTGCCTGAACCCAGCTGTTGTCCCCTCCTTGACTGGCAAGTAAAGAGTTAACAATTCTTCCCCAAACGAAAGATGTGTCTAGGAATGCTAACATAATATTACATGTGTAGAGCCCCATACATTATAATAGAAAGTGAACGCACAAACGTAATTTGGTTACGTACAAACGTTCCAACTGTACTGTGCCTGAACCCAGCTGTTGTCCCCTCCTATTAAAGGCTGACTCATTCATTTGACTTGGGACGGCATCCCATCTTCCGAAGGTTCCATACTTGATCAATGGCCCTGGGTAATTGAACCTGTAGTGGAGATGTATACACAACTGGTATCTATAGGACACACATTTCTGTATTCAGATCTATACTCATTGGCTAAGGCCAAAACAAATAAATTGTTGGATTGGCGTAACCCACCCGACCCTAAAAATACCGCCGACCCTAAAGGTTTTTTTCTGATTTTTTATTTAATTTTTTTCCCCCCAAAATGTTGCGATAAGTGTTATTTGATGTGTGTTTTTGTGTATTTGTGCGAATCCTGAAAAAAAAAGGGAAAAAAACCCCCTACCTACCTACCCTAATGTTTGGTTGCCCGTTACTCCAATCCAACAATATATTTGTTTTGGCCTAATAGTATACAGTCAAACCTTTCTTAGTGTCTATAGCAGCCAACCTGTCTATAGTGGCCACCATTCATTTGACTCGGGATGGCATCCCATCTTCTGAAGGTTTTTTAAATAAATGATCAATGGCCCTGAGTTATTTAACGTGTAGTGGGGATCTGTATAAACTCTTATCTAGTGGACACAAATTTCTGTATTCAGATCTATACTCAATGGCTAATAGTATACAGTCAAACCTTTTCTTAGTGTCTATAGCAGCCAACCTGTCTATAGTGGCCACCATTCATTTGACTCTGGATGGCATCCCGTCTTCTGAAGGTTTTTTTTAATAAATGATCAACGGCCCTGAGTTATTTAACGTGTAGTGGGGATCTATGAACTGGTATCTAGTAGAGGACACAAATTTCTGTATTCGGATCTGTACTCATTGGCTAATACAGTCGAACCTGTCTTAGTGGCCACATGTCTATAGCAGCCAACCTGTCTACAGTGGCCACCATTCATTTGAATTGGGATGGCATCCCATCTCCGGTCTCTCAAAGTTTCTACTTGATCAATGTCCCTGGGTAATTGAACCTGTAGTCAGTGGATGGATATGTATATTGTACACTTGTATCTAGAGTCACAAAGTTCTGTATTCAGAGATAAAAGAAACAATTATAGATTGGTGCTCAGGGCAATTTTTGCCCCTAAAATTGGTTAAATAGTCCCTAATCTTGTGGGCCAGGGCCACCAAATAAGATCTTTCGGCTACCACCAAATTAATTCATGCAAACATGGATATACTGTATGTGCATGTATGCAGGGCTCGACACTCGCACTGGCCCGCTGGCCCGGGGCCAGTGAAATTGCACTTGGGGCCAGCAAAAATGTATAAAAGTCGTATTTTGGTGGCCCGATCGGGGAAGCAGATTTTCAACCCAACATTGTCAAAATAAGAAAAATCTTGTTTTCTTCCATGTCATGCTTCATCTTTTATCACAGGTTTGATCAGGTTTGATCAGAATTTAGTAAAAAGTTGACTCATGAAATATAATTTTCGGGCCATTAAATTTTTCCTTCGGGCCACCAGAAAAGGGAAATAAATTATTTCACTGGCCCGACTGGGCCACTGACCAAAAAGGTAAGTGTGGAGCCCTGATGTATGTATCTGCCACTTAATCTCATTGAATATTTTTCTTTGTTTGGGGCTACCAGATGCAGGTTTTGGGCCAATAGAATTCTACAAATTTTTACCTTGACTGGGCAACTTGGGCCACAAGGCAAATTAGTTAATTTCCAGAGCTCTGTAAGTGTAAACAGGAACGATGAAGGTTTTATGGGTTATCATTCATGAACAAAAGCTGGAAGGATCAACTTGGGTGGACATGCAAACAGCTAATTGTTTGTAGTGCGATGAGGTCACCAGGAAGTTTACATGCACACGTATGTACTGTATGTGTCTTGTCTGTTTGTGTGCTTCATGTGTATTAACTTTTAATTATGTTTACACTATAATGCGAAAAGGCTCGCTCGCAAGAGATTGTGTAAATTGCACCTGGGAGTAAGCCCTAGTACGTAGTACTTAGTATGTGTGTACGTGCACACAAATATACCGGGGTAAATCGCTCGAAAGAGGCCCAGTCCAAGCGCCAAGGAAATGACAAACAATTATTGGGTATACTCGAAAATAGCCCCCCCCCCCTAATAAAATGTATTTTTCCAGGTACACACTGGGCAAAGTACAGTTAATTATATATTTTGTTTACAGGTACATTATGTTATATATTACAGGGGTCAACACTAGCACTTGCCCTGTTGCCCCAGGCAAGTAATGATAGATGTTGGACAAGTAAAATTTCATAAATTGCAAATGTTTTGGTTCCGTAAGTGGTGAAAATTAATTGCTTTGTTTATGAATTACACAACCCTTTGCAAAATGTTGGGTATCTATTTGATATCACAAAACGGTACCAAAACATATAATTATGTGTTGTTCTTTGCCTGGTGGTCCCCTTTAAATTATGTTCATCATTTAGTGCTGAGTCAAATCGAATATTTTGAATTTCGAATATGAGTCGTTTAAAAACGGTCGAATATCGAATATTCGACATTTGAAAAAAAAAAAAAAATATATATAATTTAAAAAAATAAATATTCTGTCCGTTTTTTCAATTAGAATCGGCAGTACAGTGTGATGTTAGTGTACAAACTGCTGTCAAGATGAAATACTTCGATATCTCATCATAGATTCTTCTAAATTTGGCACTCACTATACCACTTGTATATTAATCCTCTTACCTTTGGTTTATTATTTGTTTTGTTTATTTGTAATTTATGTAAAATACCTTAACTTTTAACTTTAGCAATAGATTTAAGCAGGGTTCAATGTGCCATTTTCTGATCGAATCTATCGAATGGGGATTACAAAATTAAACGGGGGGGGGGGGGGGGGGGGGGAAAAAAAAAAATCCGAAAATTTGTATTCGGTATCCGACCTTCATGGTCGGATATCGAATAGCCATTCGATTTGACTCAGCTCTAGTCTATCATCAATAATTACAAAAATTCTTCAAATTGCGCATTGCCTTGAAAGGTTCTGATATATTAAAACATCGTACAATTTTAGGTCACTTTGTTCTAGCACATACATGTAGTAATTGTAGTTTCATTTTCTATAAATACTTAAGGAGTACATGAATGTACAGTATGTATCGCACAGCTGTAACTGAATTGAATCTTCTGTTGACTAATCATAATTTCACATACATACATGTACCATTTAACAGCTCAGGTCTGGCCACAAATATTGTAATCTTAATTTTATAGAGCAAATCTTCAGTTGTTCATAGATGACTATAGATTCACTTTCACTTGACGAATTGACCAATATGAAATGAGACTTGAACTGAGACTTGAACTGAGACTGTACTACGGTAAATACACTTTGTATTTTAGAAAATCATAGATGGCTAGTTATCTCGTTATCCATGCACAGTGATGCCATCATCTGTGACTGACAATGCATGATTATATCATAGCTTGTACATGTGGAAATCTTTTTCATCTGCTGATCATCATAAAATAAGAGTGTGAGACTTGAGCTGAGACTAGTCATACACTTTGTACATGTATAATAGAAAGTCGCAGATGGCTTGTTATGTTGTTATCCACAGTGATGCGATCAGCTGTGACAGACGATATCTTAAAGGGAAGTAATTGATTGTTTACACAAATGCACCGTTTCCTTGTTGTGTTGAGAAGTAAGATGGGCAATTGACGTGCATTTATTATTTCCTAATGGGGTTGACTCTAGAAAAAACAAATTCTGAATCGGTTTCATACCTGTAGTTGTAAGTTCTTAAAATAGTACCAACATGTACATAAATTCTGAATATTTGGAAAACAGTCTAAGTTTGAAAAATAAATTTTGCCTGTTCACTTTTTCAAATTTATTCTAGAGATTTTGTTGCCTGAAACTGAAAGCTAGAAAATAGCTTAAAGCCCAGAGACAGGCTATTTCCTAACTTGTATCTAATAAATACAACTAAATTCAGTCCTGTGTACACTAATTGGTGCTATGTAGGACAAGCCCTTATTTGCAGATCTTTTCTCTTGATTAAAGATAAGCCTGAAATGAGTTTCTAAATGCCGATTCTTGGCTGGACATGGGTATGATTATAACGCACCATTTTGAACTAGGCTAGTTTGTGCACACTGTACATTAACACTGAGCCAGTTTGCATTTTCACACCATGCACAAGGTGTTCGCAGGATGGCACCGAGCGGCTGATTTACAAATTTATCCAATCCACCTTTAATTCATGCACCCATGGAGGCATCTAGACTGTATGAGCTGCCATGTTGCGCAAATATGCATTTTACAGTGACATTTGCAAGCCAGGGTAGGAAATACACGGGGCTGAGGGCGACTTTGCCCCCTAATTTTCAAAACAGCCCCCTGAAATATGTAGGTAGCCCCTAAAATGACCATCTGTAGGGTATTATGGGAAATATATTGTGATATCCATTAGATTGAAAAGGTAAAGTAGCCCCCTAAAATAAAAATAATTATTATTTCCTTGTTTCAAGCCTCCCAATTATGCACAAATGTTGCGACGTGCCTCATGTTCATAGCGTAATACCATCGTAGGCCGGTTTGAAGTTTGAAATCCTCTTCACCTTTCGCCAGGGTGTTTGCAGAGCGGTGTTCATTTCAGAGTACACTGTACAGGCTGGCTAGCGACTCGGCAAACTTAATATATTTTTTGTTAATTTTGTGGGGGGGGGGGGGGGGATTCAGGCATCAGCTAGAAATCATGAACTTTCTTTTGATTTCTCTACTCGCTAAGTATCAGCTTTTTTGCAAAAAGTTTCAAGCTAATGTTGATCAAAGTTAATAGATTAGGTGAGCTGAAATTATGCATTTCAAAACACAGATTCTGGGCTAGTCGGGCAAGACAAGTCTATCTTTAACCGGTTCTCTACTAGATTTCAAAATCTCCAACAGATTTAGTATCTATAGAACCCACTGGGTACCTTTAGTTTAGCCTAGCAATGGGTTAAAAACACATCCTGGCCCGTTGCAGAAAGATATACATTACGCATTTCAACTAATCAGATTTGCGCATTTCATCACATGATCTGACTTACAATACAATTAATTGTGACTTACAGTCGATTGTATCTCTTTCTACACAAGACTCTAGACATTTTTAATATTGTATCAAACAGAAATATTTCTAGAGCCATTGTAATTTCATCAGAATTTCATCAGATGCAAACTGGAACATAAATATTTTTTACTGCAATACTGAACATTAAAAATACATACATACGTCCAAAGTATACCAGCCCACTGGCATACATTGTAGATTTGCAAGAGTGTCTTTTGTTTATGGGGATGAATGAATATAGATATCATCCGCCATTTGAACAAAAGAAACAGCTACTACTTCTAGGCCAGTGGCCATAGGCTTTAATCTTTCAGCCATATGCCATTTTTGAGGTACATGTAGGGTTAATTGATTGCCCTCCCGCTAATCCTAATCCCCTCCCCCAAATGCCCTTGTTGTGGTCTATTCCCCCCTAATGAATCTGATTTTTAACTTTTCACTGCGACTGCAGTCTCAATCACATTTGTATTCTTGCCTCAGGACAATGATGCTGGTCAAATACCTTTTGTAAATATATCTGTAAAGTCCTTCACAAAAATAGTTTTCATAAAAGTCCATTTGCCTTTATTATTTATTTTTTGGGTTGGGTCATCATTTGGAGGGTATCTGTTTTGTAGACTATATAAAACTAGCTTTCAAACAGTCCATCTGCCTTTTTAACTCCTTGGCCTCAGAATTCACCTTTTTCAATTGGGCTAGTTTGTGTGCACTGCATAACGCTGAGCCAATGTGTATCATCCACTGTGCACAAGTGGTTCTTAAGATGGCACCACGCATCTGTTTTTACGAAGCCGAACCACCTTTATGTAAAAGCCCGGTCACATATCACCGGATAGCGTCAACGGATGCCCGACGGAGAGTAAGATTTTCAACTCCGATCGTCTCCATTCGTATGCGTTTCTTGTCCGTTCCCTGTATGGCGATGTACGTTGTTCTATCCTGGCAAATATTTTGTGCATGAATCAATGGAGACAATTTTCACCACCGGATAATTTGCTTTCGCAAATGTTCTATTTGTCGGCATCCGTTAACACTATCCGGTGATATGTGACCAGTCCTTTAGTTCTACATGGAAATAGGTCTACATCTAACAGTCCATTTGCCTTTGTACTATGTACATGTAAATTTTGTTTGTAGGGTCATTGGAGGGTATAATTGATCGCATTCCCTCTGATCCTATCGCCCATGCTTATAATAGATGTACATGTAGCTCTAGGAGTAAATCAATTGGGATACATACAGTATCTATGGTTAATAAAAAGAGATGGAGTCCTTCACAAATGGTTTTCTTTCCGTCCTTTTGCCACGTCAACCCATTGAAGACAAACTGACATTTGTTGTTATTTTAGCATTCTCCATATATACATTAGATACCCCAGCAGGATTTTTTTAAACAGTCATCATACTTGGGTTATTTTTTTGTACTAGGGTTAATGGAGGGTACGATTGATCGCACACTCCCTCTAGTCCTACCAGCACCAGGGGGGGGGGGGGGGGCATGGGAGACAATAGGATGAAACCACCATCATGGTAATTAACCGTGCAACAAAGGGACATCTGTCTAATGCTAAGGGGTGGTCCAAGTACTTGCTCTCCAGATGTTGTTTATTTATTTTGGGGTTTCAAGTTTCAAATGTCAAGTTGGAAGTTTCAAGTTTGTTTTCCACATCTGAATAAAAACAGAATGTTAATTAAAGTTCTGTAAAATCAATATAGACCATAAAATATAATAATTTGGGAAACAAATAAACAGACATCAGTAGTGCAAAGGAAATAAAGCGGTTTTGTCGTCCTACAGCTATTTTCCCTACAGGCTAAACAAATTGGCAACGCATCAATGCTTCGATCATTAGACGTTTGACAATTGATAGTTATCCAGTTTTCCAGTGGAATATATTGCTGTGTGTATATTTATAGCTTATAATTGCTTTTCCAACAATTGTGTTTGATTAACCTGTTCAGGACTGGTCCCGAAAATATTTGGGCTCTGGTCTATGGAGAATACATGTTGTAGCAAAATCAGTTCGTCCTGAATGGGTTAAAGATTGTGTAGCTTTGCGCATATTGACCATCATTACACAATTCTTTTGATAATAGAATTAACAATTAAAAAGATGCCAAATAAAGGTGGGAAATGAAATCAATAGCTAACATTGAGTGAATATATATATATAGGGGCGGTGAGTAATCGTGACATCACGTCGTTTACGCTATCCGGTGATATGTGACCGGGCCTTAATCAGAGAGTATAATATAATATGTACATACTTTGTATGTTCAGTTGATATGAACACCAAATATTTGCAGAATATTGCTAAATAAATATGGACGTTTTTCAAAAAAGTATGATACGTCTCTGAGGAGATTTTTTGTCAAATCACTGTGTAACTTCTTATTCTGGAAAGTCTCAGTTGTGATGTTTTGTAACTATGCAAAGTGTGTATGCTACATGTACATTCAGCAGTTCTCATCTATACAGACAGCCAAACCTGTTAAGCAGCCATAGCAGCCAACCTGCCTATTGAAGAGAAACTTTGAAACTTTTATATAGAGACCACCTGTCCATTGTGACCACTTGTCTTGTTTCCCTTTATAGGCAGTTACTATACACAGGTTTTTACTACAGTAATTGCATGAACCTGCTCCAGCACAATACATTATTATTTTCCCCATCTGGTGCGATGGCCCGTCAGGCAAGAATAATGTAATCTAGACTTTTGGTTGCCCCAGGTCAGAAGTAGTAGTCCCAAACAAAAGAAAAATATTTGAATATTTGTTACATTGCCCAGTTGGGCAAGTAAAATTTTCCTGGATGATATTTTGATGGCCTGCTTCGATTTTTAACTCGTTCAGGACTGTTCCTGAAAATACATTGGGCTCGGGTCTATAGATAGAAAAATGCATACACACTGTAGTATACTAAAATCAAATTGTTTTGTTTCTCTTGAATGAGTTAAAATCCACAGACCCATGCAAATTTTGAGCCCTGCTTGTACGAGGGAAAAAAATACACGGGGGCGGAGGGCGAATTCGCCCCCGAAATGCTCAAAAGAGCCCCCGAAGAAAAAAAAGAGCCCCCGAAAAAAAAAAAAAAAAAAAAAATCGAGGGGATATTGTAATTGGATCGTGATCAAATGCCGATCGGATGATCACTTACAGCATTAGAGCTTAATAGTAGCCCCTGAAATTCGAAAAAGAGCCCCGGAAATTTGTAGCCCCCGAGATGATAAAAGTAGTCCCCGAAAGTTGGAAAAGTAGCCCCCGAAAAGGAGCCCCCGAAATAAAAATATTAATTTTGTCCCTGGCTTGTACACAAAAATTACTCCAAAATACAAAACCCCTTAAATACTCGGGCTGGTATCTAGATGGCAAATGCATTTATATTATGCCCAAATGAAATCATCTTGAGTCGGTAAAGTCCACAGGCCAGAGCTAATTTTTGAGGACCGCTTGTACATGAATTATCCGAAAATAGCTGAATGCACTTTTACCATCGCAAATCTCTTCCTTCCCTTCCCTTCATTTTGAGTATGAATCTGGAATTCCCTGTATTGTGTGTGGGTTGGGCACTTGAATAGCACCTTCTCATATTTCAGTCCTTATGGTGCTAAGTACCCTCGGAAAAGGCTTGAAAAGTACCCATTTTTTCATCGACCCCTGGGAAAAAATGTTGCGCTACCATTTCCATTTCAAGTGTTTATGAATATTTTATGCCAAATTGCCCAAGTTGTATGCTAAAAATACTCCAGATAGGGTAGTATGAAATTAGTGTTAAAATTGTAAACTTTTGATTACACAATACAAACAAATAGGGCAGTTGAAATAATGATTTTGATAATTTAGTCTGTTATTTAGAACATTTGATTGCTAAAATGTGCAAGTTCAAAGCAGTCTTTATCAACTTTTTTTTAGCATGCTCAGATTAATTAGGATTTATTCCTTTACTTATTGCCAGGAATGAGATTAGATAGTTTAAAGCTTTTGTTTTTAAAAAGAGGGTTTTTACCTCTGATGTTTAGCTTTAAAATGGGATGCTCCATAATCTCCTTAATAATCTCTGGATGGTTCTAAATTTGATCATAAATTTCTTGTCCTATCTTTTCGTGCTCCAAAAACAGGCATAATTTAGTAAATTTACCTGCTGTTCGTCTGTTCCACAATCAGTTTTTATTGAATCAGTGACTGAGTCAGTTGTTTTCTATTCAAAGAGCTAAACTAAAGTAGTTTTACAAATTGAAATGCTCCAATCTATGCCTCATGCTCCTTTGTATAATTTTAAGTTTTTAACCCATTCAAGACAAGACTATTTAATTTTGTTATAACTTGCACTCTTCATACATTGTATACGCCAGCACGAGTATTTAATGTACAGGACCAGTGACTCACCAGTCCTGAATGGGTTAACGGTGTACAAAGTACTGCAGAGTGCAAATCTATGCTTGTATAAAAAGGTAAACAATAACAGAACTGCAAAATGCATCCCCCTTTTCTCCTCATCCTAAAAAAAACATGAATTTACCTGATGTTCTGCAAGCAGTTTTATCAAATTAGTGACTGTAGCAGACTTTGTTTATCCGGTTTGCTGATACCCAGACGATGTACTCATTGTAAAGGTACTACATGTGTATGTATGTGCGATCTGTAGTGCTGAATAATTTTTGTTATTTCCCAAAATGGTATCCTTAATTTTACCATGGTCTACATCTATGGAATGCTGCTCATATACATGTAAATTGTAAATCAACATTGTTAACAAGGAGTTAACAAGGAGTTTACATTCTTACTCCATCAGTTTACAAATAGCATTCCATAGATGTAGACCATGGTCAAACCAGGGTTTGTACAAACCTCCTACAAATCTCCTTTGTGAATTCCACCCATTAACCTGGAGCTTAAATTTCTCTTGTACCTTATTGTATCACTTATGGTATGGCAGGGCACTTACCCTCTTGACTTGGGGAAGTAAAAATTGATGTTGGGCAAGTAAAATTTAATAAAATGTCTAGTTTGCTTGCCCAATTGGGCAACTAAATAATTGTTCAAACTATGAGAGAACGATATAATTTCATGTGTAATTCTCATCTAGAAATAAAAGGGCAAGTAATTTTGTTATATTGGGGTAAGTAAAATGTCAAAATTTATGATTTTTACTTACTTGTTCAAACGGGCCAGTTCAGAAAAAAATGCTATTGTGGACTGTGGAGCTTTGGGTACAGAAAAGTGAAATGGGTTTTCATCCGTTCAATTGTCTTTTATAGACAGGATGAATTAAAGTTTATTAATTACAAATAAAGATCTGCATTATAGGGTGAACATTTTCATGATTATTCCTTCACAGGTTGAACAAAACTATACATTTAGGAATTAATATCTATATAGATTACAACAAAATATATTGTTTTAGAATTTGTAATTCTTTTGAATTTTGATTCTGGGTTTTAAAAAGATGACTGCCTTATATTTGTCTGCGAAGTGCTCTTCATTTCATCTCGGTGAAGAACGGTTCATTTCACCCAGATGTGTCATCTTTTAGATCCCCACATTAAGCCATCGCCTAGATGAACGTGGTGTGTCCTGTATAAACTCTATGGGGATTGCAAAATCTAATAGGGAACAGGTTAACAATTACCCCGAGGAGTTGTCCGGGGACTGTGGGTGCCAAATGTGTTATTTTTACCCCATCTTGTCTACCGATCTAGTCAAGTTTAATACCTGCCCTTTGGGCATTTTAATAGTTCTGGCTAAATGAGCTTCTTGGAGAAAATGTGCTTGCAAAAGAAAAATAACGGGTCTATGATGGATATGGTAAATGAGCTCTGAGAAATGAAATGGTTTTGCATTGTGAGGAAAATAAACATGTAGTTGATAAATTGGCTGTGAGAAAATGTGCCTACATATTGCATGAGTTAGTAAACATGTTCTTGCCAAAGAAATGGATGCATTTAATCGCAATGTTGTTTGGGAAAAAATGATGGTATAAATATTTCTTCCAAAAGAAACACAAAATAGATAAATAGGAAAATAATATGAAATGGATGAGATTTAAAGAGAGTTGTTTTGGGAAGTTTTAAATAGCTAAGTACAGATTGGTAAATATTCTATCTCAATATATGTACAGATTCAACTTAGAATCTTTGTGAAACCAGCTCCAGGCAACAGGTGTTAACAATGCTATATATGTATGATTGGTTATCTTATCAATTATATGGGGGGGGGGGGGGGGAACCTTTATTTATAATTTATAATGTCACCATCCAAATGAT
This sequence comes from Echinarachnius parma, assembly GCA_037951105.1. Classification (NCBI taxonomy): domain Eukaryota; kingdom Metazoa; phylum Echinodermata; class Echinoidea; order Clypeasteroida; family Echinarachniidae; genus Echinarachnius; species Echinarachnius parma. The sequence continues at coordinate 15,723 of JBAMJV010006389.1, read as the reverse complement.
AACTTATTTCTCAAAGTCACTACCCCAAGGTTAATGCTAACACAAATGGAATGTACAAGTAATTTCTTTTGTAGAAGAAATTGTGAATTTCATTTGAAAGTTGTTCTTACAAGAATTTTAAGATGGATGGTGAATAAACTTATAGAAATTTGGCAACCTTACTGGAATGTGTTTGGCATGTGTGTGTGTGTGGAATGGGGGCCTCACTTCCCTTACACAAGGTCACCACCCCAAGGTCAACCCATCTCTCAATGTCGCGACCCCAAAGTCAACCCATCTCTCAAAGGCGTGACCCCAAGGTCAAAGCATCTCTCACCAAGGCCAAGACTGAACCAGCGCTCCCTCTGCCAAGGTCAATCAGATTAACCTCTGCAAGCCTGTAAGCAAAACCTGACAAATTCCAGATTCACAAGATCTGTCATCTTCAACTATTTTCACCAGTGGGAGTTGTGCTAGCTAGTACCTCTCAAAATTGGGCCAAATTCCTTTCAAAATAATTTCAAAATCTCAGGAATTTGTTATTAAAGCCAAGGGAAGTATACATGTTTGTCATCTTCTACTATTACCACCATTGCGAGTTATGCTATCTACATAGTTCGCAAAATTGGGCTGAATTCCTTTCACAATACTTTCAAAATCACAGGAATTTGTTATTAAAGATTAGGTCATGGTATGAGTATTGCAGATATCTGAAAAAATGGTGGTCTTTGGCACATTTTGAGCTGATAGTACCTCTAAAAAAAATCTTGCAGAATTTCTTGAATACAAAAAAAAAAAAAAAAAAAAAATTAAAACGCTGAACATTATTTATTGAGGTTGAGAAGTAGTAGTAATAGGAAACTTGCCAATTTTTGTGCATAGATCTGCATAAATATTGAAAATTGCATCGAGTTATTGAGCCTGTTGTCCATTTATATTGAATTCTTACTCAGCACATTATGTACGTAGGTTCCTGCTGGCAATGGGTTAAAACAATATTAAAGGGACTTAGTAACATTGTCCAAATCCTCGAAATAAAATTTTAATTCTAGCGGTTCCCTCATACCTTGTTGTATTCGTATTAACAATAAAATCATGGGACCGGTTTCGGTTTTTCAAATTTCCCTTTCGTTACAAAGATATGTACGATCGAAGTATTCAGATGAGAAAAACTCTGGTGTAGTTTTGAAACCGTGTACAAAGTGAGTGCAGTGAGTTAGTGAATATCACTTTGCATTTTCGCTCATTACTTGGCCATGCAATGTCCATTTGACTTGAAATTTTCACACAATACTGTGTGGACATATGAGATAACAAGAATATACATTGCATCAACCCTTCATCACTTTTTGCACATGTCAACAAAGTTACTAGATCCCTTTAATTCAATGGAGTGACTCACTTATTACTACATAGGAGATGGGTTTTTATGAGGAAATATGGATCCATCCCCTGTCTTGTCAGCCAAGACATTGATATTAAATACTGGATTGGAGAGTTATGAGACTTTGTCTATAAAGGCTCATTAACTTAAGCGGACTGTCTGTTGATGGTGGTGGTTGTGTTCACACTGGTGCAAACTTGTGGAACGATAGTTTTTTGCTGAATTGTGTATCTTTCAAAATGATTGAAATAATGGTCTACGTATGAATATATCTATGGATGCTTTTTTGTGTGTGCCAAGACATTGATATTAAATATCGGATCGGAGAGTTATGAGACTTATCTAAGGCTCATTAACTAAAAGCTGACTGTATGTTGATTGGGTTGGTGGTTGTGTTCACACTGGTGCAAACTTGTGGAACGATAGTTTTTGCTGAATTGTGTATCTTTCAAAATGATTGAAATAATGGTTTTCGTACTAAATATATCCATGCTTTTTTGTGTCTGCCAAGACATTGATTATTAAATATTGGATTGGAGAGTTATGAGACTTTGTCTAAGGCTCATCAACTTAAAGGGGAATTCCACCCCAGAAATGTGATGTTTGCTATAAAATGAGGTGAATATGAAGAATCATGATCGAAAATCTGAGCAAAAACGGTAGAGCAATAACAAAGTTATGACAGGATGAACTTTGCTCCGATTCTTAGTATGGTTTGCAATTGCTATCAATCGTGACGTCACGTGCGAGCTGCAGCCATTTTGACTTCTACATGGAAATTTTACAAAATTTAAATTTTCTTCATAACAAAGCAAATTTATGAGCTTACAAATTCCAATGAGGTTGGCCCATCGATATTCTTCTATGAATTCGTGAAAACAAGCAGAGAAAAAATATTTTTTAGCAACGAAAATGAGAAATAAGTGTATTTTCATGTACTAAAGCCATGGCGAGTTGCTCGTGAATGATGTAGCATATGGCGGCAATTTTGAAACCATCGCTCATTACTACATGATGTTCAAATAGGTATAACTCCCGTGTTTCTTGTCCGATTTTGATCAAATTTTCACCAATTATTCCTCTTGTTCTGCTTATTCAAATAACGAATGTTTTTATCAGGCCCGGATTACCCCTTTAAGCTGACTGTCTGTTGATGGTGGTGGTGGTATGTTCCCACTAGTGCAAATGTGGAACAACAATTTTTCATTTTTTCTTTGGAAATAACTCAAATGAGGGTTTTCATCAGTAAATATATCCGTGCTTTTTTTTGTGTCTGCCGAGACATTAATATTAGATATTGAGTTGGTTTTTATGAGGAAATATGGATCCATCCCCTGTCTTGTCAGCCAAGACATTGATATTAAATACTGGATTGGAGAGTTATGAGACTTTGTCTATAAAGGCTCATTAACTTAAGCGGACTGTCTGTTGATGGTGGTGGTTGTGTTCACACTGGTGCAAACTTGTGGAACGATAGTTTTTTGCTGAATTGTGTATCTTTCAAAATGATTGAAATAATGGTCTACGTATGAATATATCTATGGATGCTTTTTTGTGTGTGCCAAGACATTGATATTAAATATCGGATCGGAGAGTTATGAGACTTATCTAAGGCTCATTAACTAAAAGCTGACTGTATGTTGATTGGGTTGGTGGTTGTGTTCACACTGGTGCAAACTTGTGGAACGATAGTTTTTGCTGAATTGTGTATCTTTCAAAATGATTGAAATAATGGTTTTCGTACTAAATATATCCATGCTTTTTTGTGTCTGCCAAGACATTGATTATTAAATATTGGATTGGAGAGTTATGAGACTTTGTCTAAGGCTCATCAACTTAAAGGGGAATTCCACCCCAGAAATGTGATGTTTGCTATAAAATGAGGTGAATATGAAGAATCATGATCGAAAATCTGAGCAAAAACGGTAGAGCAATAACAAAGTTATGACAGGATGAACTTTGCTCCGATTCTTAGTATGGTTTGCAATTGCTATCAATCGTGACGTCACGTGCGAGCTGCAGCCATTTTGACTTCTACATGGAAATTTTACAAAATTTAAATTTTCTTCATAACAAAGCAAATTTATGAGCTTACAAATTCCAATGAGGTTGGCCCATCGATATTCTTCTATGAATTCGTGAAAACAAGCAGAGAAAAAATATTTTTTAGCAACGAAAATGAGAAATAAGTGTATTTTCATGTACTAAAGCCATGGCGAGTTGCTCGTGAATGATGTAGCATATGGCGGCAATTTTGAAACCATCGCTCATTACTACATGATGTTCAAATAGGTATAACTCCCGTGTTTCTTGTCCGATTTTGATCAAATTTTCACCAATTATTCCTCTTGTTCTGCTTATTCAAATAACGAATGTTTTTATCAGGCCCGGATTACCCCTTTAAGCTGACTGTCTGTTGATGGTGGTGGTGGTATGTTCCCACTAGTGCAAATGTGGAACAACAATTTTTCATTTTTTCTTTGGAAATAACTCAAATGAGGGTTTTCATCAGTAAATATATCCGTGCTTTTTTTTGTGTCTGCCGAGACATTAATATTAGATATTGAGTTGGAGTGTTGAGGGACATTTTCTTTGACTCATTAACCCGTTCAGGATGGACTGATTTTTGCTATATGATGACATAAATGGTACCCTGGGGTACCAAATGAATATCCGCCATTTTGTTTAATTATTTATTTATTTTTTAGGGCTGTACCGGGGTATAGCGTGCATACAAGCGTGCGCTGCAATGCATGCACAACGCAATACGGTTATGCTTTAAGTGGACACAAGATGGCGCTACACAATGCGGAACCCTGGGGTACAACGGTACCCCGGGGTACCGCGTATGTCATCATATCATGCATTCTCCATAGACTCCTGCCCGAGTATTTTCGGGACTAGTCCTGAACAGGTTAAGCGGATTGTCTCTTGATTGTGGTGGTGGTTGGTTCCCACTAGCAGTGAAAAAAAATACATGGGGTCTCGGGGCAAATTCGCCCCGGAAATGCCAAAAAGAAAATTTGCATAGAGTTCATTTGCAAATCAATTTTTGGAGTGTTATTTCCATGCAGGCAAGCTTGAAAAGTAGTCCCCGAAAAATATATTTGAATTTTTTCCCTGCCCACTAGCGCAAATGAGGGGCGATAACTAAATTGCTATCGCGTATAAATCCTTAAAAAAAAAAGATCCTGTCCTGTGTATCCATAGAACTACACAAGCATACATTGTAATTGTTAATGTACATACAAGGCAGATCTCTACTTACTAAGTGTATGTCAGTAAAAAGGAAATATGCTGATCTATACTTGATTTACATTGATGTTTTTCTTGCGTGTGAATTCAATGATAGTAAATATTGAATGAGAAGAGTCATCCAACCTACATGGACTCGGCTCATTAAGCCGACTGTCTAAATTGATAGCCGTTCGTTCCCACTAGCGCAAATGTGTTAAGCAACGATTTTAGCTAAATTGCTTTTTAGCTATTTAATAAGACCTTGGTGTTAGTGTTTTACGTGGATTGTACTAGAGCCCCTCCCCCTTTTAAAAATAATCTATGATTTTAATATTCAGGCATGGTATTGTAGATGTACATTTTTTTACAGATCCATTTTTGTGTATGTGTGAAAATGTGAATCCTAATTAAATATTGAATGGGAGAAAGTCATCAAAGATAATCCTCGGAGCATTTGCTTCCTCTAGCGAATCTAAAAATATGTATATTATAACAATAATTTTTGCAACTTTTTCAAAAATATTATGATCAAGGAAGAGTTTTAATGACAGTGACAGATTAGGGATGAGTGGGGCGGGGGGGGGGGGGGGGGGTGGGGTGGGTAGAGGCCCTTGAATGTCTGCGATTACTCAATCATGACGAGACAAGATTTAGGGAGGAGTGAGAATTTTAAAATACTAGAGTGTGGGGGACTACATTTTGCTTGGGGGGGGGGGGGGGGGGGGTGGGTGGGGATGGGGCTACCATCACTTTTATCTCTTTTTTTGTTGCCTCAAAATGCAACATCACTGCAATTTGTGGTGATAATTTCCTGAATATCCCTATTTTCAAACTCTCATAAGGGGGAGGGGGGAGAGGAGGGGGAGGGGTATGCCCTTAGCCCCCTCTTTGTTCGCTTGTATCTGGTACCGTTCAACTGGGAGTCCATCTGGCCACAGGTTTTCATTTGGCTAATTGATCAAGTGACATCACAGCAGAGATGCTGAAAATTACCCAAATGTCCCTGTTTTGGGGTTGAGGTGGGGTGCAGCCCCCATAGCCGCCCCCCCCCCCCTTTTTCACATGTGAGTGGTGCTGTTCATCTAACACCCTAGATCTGGCCACAGGTTCCATTTGGTTTAAACTACTCAAGTGACATCATCACAGAAATGCTTAGAAATGCCCATTTGTCCCTATGTTCGAAACAATGTGGAGGGGGGGGGGGGGGGAGGGCAGGGGAAGGGGAGTGTGCAGCCCCTTATAGACCCGCCCCCCCCCCCCCCCCCCCCCCCACACTCTGTGCCCATGTGACTTGTACTGTTTTAACTTGATAGCAGTCCATCTGGCCACAGGTTTTCATTTTGGCTAATTGATCAAATGACATCACCACAGAGATTTTTACAAAATTGTCCAAATGTCCAATTTTATTTGCAGGTTGGGAACAGATCCCTTAGGCCCCCCCCACCCTCCCCCTCCCCCTCCCCCTTCATGCGCCAAAGACTTATACAGTCCATCTGGCCAGGTTTTCATTTGGCTAATTGATCAAGTGACTGCACATACTGCACAGAGATGCTGTCTCTTTTTATAATAATATGCTGCCATTATCTATCATGAATGCGACTGGCTCTGGCAAAACCAGCCTTTTGTCGACAAAAATCAAATTTGCAATTTTGGTACTTATTGAGTAACTTATCATTAGCTTTCATTTGAATGGGTTGGTACAAAAATCATGAACAAACTTATAGCATTTGGTCACTTCAATTGTTTGCTGACATGTGAAAGTTGATGTGTTTTTGCAGTTTTTTTTTTTTTTTTTTTAAAGACAATTTCTTACAAAACATGAGTTGTGGACATGTGCCTAATTTTGCAAGATCCAGTCACATTATATAAATCTGTGTCATTGCCCTCATAATCTAAATTGGGATGCAAACATTTTACGACATCATCAGATGATTAATTGACAGTGAGGCAATTTCATCAACCTTATTTCTACAAAGAAATGTCATTATTTACTTGATTAGATTTCTTTGTATGGTCTGTTCAAATAATTCTACAAATTGCATATTTTTGTTGTTGTTGTTGCTATGAACAATATTGTTAAACTCTAGCTTCTGTCGGTGTGTCTGTCATGAATTTTGAAATGTATATTTCATGAATTTTTGATCAGTAGATTTTGTAATATTTTCTTGAATAAGGTGTATGTACTCGAATAAGATGCATCACTAGCAATGTGAACAGACTATGTGGATTATGATTGGAATCATGCACGCTTTATTTTCACCCAGCATTAAATTATTTATATTCCAATACCAAGCTAATTACAGAGAAGGGGGTGGGGATAATCTTTAAGATGTGATGTTCATCATTGATGTGGCTAAGGAGGGGAGAGGGGGAGCAACAGCTAAATTAACACATGTATGTTTGTTGTATCAAATTTTCTCTGTGCATTAAATTTAGTCCATGATAGACAACTAAAATGTCCAGAATCATATGATGTGATTTAACCAAAGGTTTAATTTAACCCACTTCTTTTTGTAATCTTATCACAGTTGTCTTTTTCATTTCACCAATTAATGAACAGATACCAAGGCACCAAGAAACCCAATTTACTCCTTGGGTTAAGTATAGTCCTGGATAACTGAAATAGTGCTCATCATTATGATGTAATTTAACCCAAGGTTTAATTTAACCCACTGTTGTGAAGTCGGGCCATTGACTTATTTGTGTAATCTTATCCCAGTTGTCTTTTTCATTTGACCAATTAATGAACAGATACCGAGGCACCAAGATACCAAATGAACTCCTTGGGTTAAATATAGTCCTGGATGACTAAAATAGTGCTCATCATTATGGTGTAATTTAACCCAAGGTTTAACCCACCATTGAGAAGTCGGGCCGTTGACATCTTTGTGTAATTTTAACCCAGGTTGTCTGTTTCGTTTCGCCAATTAATGAACAGATACCGAGGCACAGGTTCGCAATTAAGAAATCTACCCCCCTCTCTGGCTCTGTCCCTCATGAATTTTTCCAAATTGATGCATGGAGTGGGTTGGTGTGGATTTTAATTTGCCTCCCAGAGATTTTTGTTGTTGTAATTCTCCTTTTTCTTTTAGACCCCACCTAGGGATAGGTATTGGGTCAAATTCTTAATTTGAAAGCTAACCAACATACAGTTTTGGGAAACCTCTGGAACAAAAGACTCTCGATGTTCGCTTAGAACTATTGCTGATAATGTGAAAGCATATATTACATTCATTTTCCTTTCGAGTACATAACATCATCGTCAATATAAAGACACAATATTCCCTTCTAAATATTGAAATCCCCATAGAGAAAAAAGAGACCCACCAGGTTTTTGTAGGCAATCGGGTAACAATCTGATATAAAAGCTAAAATCTGGACTTGAATTATTCATATTATGTCAATTCGTACTCTGATAATATGTAGTTAAAGCCATAAAAGCCCACATAGATATTAGTGTGTGGGGCAGTACAATACAAAAAATTAACATGACTGACAACGTTGGTTTAATAATTTAGTCTTCTTCTCTTTTATTTCATTATTACACATCTAGAACAATCACTCTTATTTCAGAATGGTGTGCATAATATACATTGTACATGCCCTTGATGATTTAGATGGTTTTCTGGGATATTTTGAGATGATTTTTGATTTTTTGTGACCACTATTTGACTTTATAACCATTATTTGACTTTATGAGGACAACAAAGGAGCCAAGAAATTGCTGTTTACACCAAATCATTCAAGAAATAAAGTCCAGATGGACAGCATTTTTTTTTGCGCAAACAATTTAATGTTGTTAAAAATAAAATGTTGGGGCAGCAATTTGATTGTGACCCAGGGTCACATTGTTGGAAGTTACATATAAGCAGTGCACCCATCCTGTATCTACTGCAAACATCTCCATACGTGAAGTAAATTCCTTTATAAATTCTTCATTTATTCTCCATACCTTTGATTAAATGTAAAGGCACTCGTAAAAATCAATCAGTCCTGAATAGTAAGTGCATTATTTCTAATGGTTCTCATAACAAAACAGTCAGTCCTGAATAGTGAATTGCATTATTTCTGTAAGTTTGAACTTTTGGTGACATTTACCAATAAACACTATTAAATCTTTTTGTAAGTAAAAGAAATTCAAGGACATGCAGGCCATAATCTGTTTCCTTTAATGATGGAAACGGGTATGATTTGATTGTAATTACTCGCTTGTGATGATTCCCTTTATAATGACAATTATTGCTCCAAAATGTCATGCCTGCGATATGTAGGTTCCATAGACATTATATAAAGTCTAAAGAGCATTTTACTCCCTGGCGCTGTATATGTTTACTGTACATGTACATGTATGATTTGAATAAATTGGAACCATCAAAGGTAACCTTATTTTCATATATATATGCAAAATCATTCTAAAGGTGAATTATGCATGAGTTTAATCGTTTATGTTTTCAAAATAATCTGTGAAAATTTAGTGGCAATTGCATTCTAGTTTGGGCTAAGAAATTAACTTATTAAAAAAAACAAAGAAAAATAAAAGAACATGGGTCTTGTACTGTACTTGATGCCTAAAACTACAATTTCCCCAACTCCACACTTGACCCGCAACTCCTTATGATACAAACACGCAAAACATACAAATAGACGAACAAACAAATAAACAAACAAACAAACAAACAAACAAACAAACACACAAGACCAAATAGGAATAGACCAAATTGGAGACAATCAAATGGGAGTAGACCAAATGGGAATAGACCAAATTGGAGAAGACTAAATGGGACTAGACCAAATGGGGAAAGACCAAATGGGAATTCTCCAAATAGGACATTTAATCAGTTTAATTGGTGTACTGTAGCCCAAGCGTAACCCAAGATACTCTTTCAGGGACATTTCCTGAAGCCTAAATATGAAATTTTACCACAAGCACACCAAAATAGCATCAAAATGTGGCAGTTTGTTCACAGTACTGTAGCATGCAAAGTCAAGGACAAGCTTTAGAAAATAAGTGGTGAACAAAAAAAGACCAGATTTTATTTGCCTTAGCTGATTTCCTCTGCTGATTTCGAGCAAATATTTGTAGCATAGTTAGGGTTTTGCACAATTTGTCACCTTTGCTGTGCTTATTCCCACCAAAATCCAGATTTGTGTGTAATTTGTGTGGAGATTCACAAACTATTATCCAGTATAAAAGCCAAACTTGTAAAGTTTATGAACTTTATTTGGTTGCACAGAAGTTTGTCTGTTCTGTTTAAAGCATATATGTACCAGTATGTGTTTGTTTATGTGTGTGTTGTGTAGGTTCTAGGGTATGTTTATATGCGAGTGTGATTATGTATTTGAATGACTGTCTGTATTTTTCAAAAATCAAATGAATGTAGTCTTAAACGGGTTAAGAAGAAAATATATCAAAAGAAAGGTTGGTGAAATTTCTATACAGGTATGGAAGTTAAACCTGCTCTAGCAACCATGATCTGTATAAAATAAAGACAACTTACATGTACATGTATCTTCACTCCTTAGGATGCACTTTGGATGTTAATTAACCTGTATATAAGACCAGATTTTACGTCTCCCTTGAGTGGTTTGGGTCTTTATACCCTGTGTTCACACACAAAATTTTCAGCCCTTAATCATGACTAAAGAATCAGCAGCTGACTATAGAATCAGCTTCTCATTAAAAATGTGTGTGTCTGAACGCTTACTAACGAAACGACGTATCGCTAGTAATGACTAACGAAACGCGGGTTTTATCGTCGTTTCGTACGAGAGCTGACTATAGAATCCCGCCGATTTTGTGTGTGAACGAGGATTTCTCGCTTAATCATGGTTAGCTACACGACTCGTAACTAACTGGGCGTGGCTTAACGTGAACGTTCGCGCACACAGGGCCCTATGGGGGCCCTAGGGAGACCTGGTGTTCGATGCACCTGGAAGCCACCTGGAAGCCAGTTGTTATGGAATAATCGCTTGGTGTGTGTGAACGTTTGGTTTAATCATGATTCTTTAGTCATGATTCTTTAGTCAAGATTCTTTAGTCGTGATTAAGGGATGAAAATTTTTGTGTGTGAACACGCTGATAGACAGGTTTGACTGAGCTAATTTACTTTTCATATGCTCTTTTCACCTCTTCTCTCCCTTTCAGATTTATTTCATCTTTTTTTAGACCCCACTAATGGTTCGATCGATCGTGCTAGATTACATAAATGTACAGTCGTACATGGCGAGCGATTAATTGACTGCTTAATTGGTCTTCATCCAGGCTGGATTATTGTTTACATGTAGTACAAACCTTTTATTATGTGGGGAGCAAATTAGGGAGTTTCTAGAAAATCGTGGTTCATATCATGTACATACGTACATACATACATACATGTTATGTAAACTACATCTATGGGATAATTTAAGCCGTGTACAAAGTAAGTGCAATGAGATTGTGAAGATCACTTTGCATTTTTGTTAATTTCTCGTCCAAAAAACATCTAATTAACGTGAAATTTTCACACATTACTTTGTGGACATATCAGATCACACCAATACACTCATCACTTTTTGCACTTGTCAACGAAGTAACAGATTCAGCACACTAATCTTGACAGTGTAAGTTTGACTCCCTAAACAAAATAAATTTCAAGATTTAATATTTGAATTATTTTTTTATTTTGTGCTTAACTGTGATGCACTGAAATCTGCACACCTGCTCCCCTGTTTACGTACAAATTTCATATAATGTTCATCAATACAGTTTGCATACAATTTTCAAAATCTAATATTTGTGCATATTTTGTTTTCCTTTTGTGCTTTCTTGCAGGAGGTCCCTTCCACTGTGATGCGCTGAAAGCTGCTGATCTGCTCCCCCTCCTTAGAGACAAGCTGGCCTTTCTTCCAGGTAACTTCATTAATTTAACCTTTTCTTTAAAAAAAAAATCATATATATTAGTCAAATTGTAGGCTACACTACAGGCATGCTTGATTGGGGTTTTATAAACTGACACTTATGGTGGAAAATATAATGATGATGATGAAGATGATGATGATGGTGATGGTGATGGTAGCAGTGGTGGTGGTGGTGGTGGTGGTGGTAATGGTGATAGTGATGATGATGATGATGATGATGATGATGATGAGGATGATGATGATGATGATGATGATGATGTTGATGGTGATGATGGTAGCGGTGGTGGTGGTGATGATGATGATGATGATGATGATGAGTATGACAATGGTGAAGATGATGATGGTAGTGTTGATGATGATGGTGATGGTGATGGTGATGGTGATGGTGATGGTGATGGTGATGATGAAGATGAAGATGAAGATGAAGATGATGATGATGAAGATGAAGATGAAGATGAAGATGAAGATGAAGATGAAGATGATGATGATGATGATCAGAATGATGGTGACGATGATGATGATGAAAAAAGATACTGTCATTGACCATGATAACGAGGATAATTAAAAATCCCACAGTTACCACATAAAGAATGGGTTTCAGTCCTTAAAGGGATAGTTGAGTTCTGGTAAGGAGAGTACAGTTTTGGTGAAACTGAATTTTAGTAACCAAAACCTGCATCATTACATTACAAACTAATAGTTATAACTAGAAAGGAACACAAAATTACAAATGACGTAGTAAAGATCATGTTATCATTCAAAAAGAGCCGTTAAAACGTAAGAGGGCGCTCTCTAAACACTCATCGGTTTCAACCATTTTGAATAAAATATTGTGCTTGTGATGCTTTGTTGAAATAGTGATTAGATAGAGAAATAACCAACAACTATTTAAATACCTATTTTGTAACTTTTTGAAAAGAGGAAGCATTTTTTTGAATTTTTAACGGCTGGTTCAAAATTCTCTAATAAACCTGGGGCCCCAGCTTTATTATAAATTGTTATATTTATGGATATTTCAGCCGTCTCTGAACCGATTTTGATCAAACAAAGATGATTTTATTATTTAAATATTATGCTCTTTCAAATTTTACACTCAGTTTTTCATTACCTCACAAAAAAATAAGTAGTCTAGCGCCCTCTCTACCAAAACTCAACTATCCCTTTAAACAAAAATGAGATCCTAAATGGGCTATAATTTTGAGAAACCACATCAATCACTAATTTATGTTAATGGCTCATAAATGTCAAAATTATTAAGTCAGGAAATATATGTGTCATTTTCAGTTGTGTTACCATAAACAGAAATGATCGCTAGTTTGCCATAATGTCTAAAACACTGTCTGCAATCTCATTTGATGTTGCATGTTAATATTACCCATAATGGCCCATAAATGTCAAAATCACAAATCTCAGAATGGGTATTTTTCATTTGTATTACCACAAACAAACAAACTTTATTTCTTCGTTATGTCTGAACGCAGTCTCTGCGATCTCATTTAGTGTTGAGTTTTAATATTACCCATTAATGCCCTCAAATATGTCCAAATTACCTAACAATGCAAAATTCATACTTTCACTTTGAATAATCACACATACATGCCCCACCAAGGACAAAAGTTATCACCTCAAAAATCCCATCCCCAATCTCATTTGTTAAAAATAGCCCACAAATTCCAAAAATATGCAAATAAAACAGATAATTATAACATGCATTGCACGTCCATTCATATACATTGTATGCACGACTGCACTTCCACAAACAAAGCAGATCTGTCATATAAATGTCCCACGTTATGATGTTATCGACTATCCCCCTTTTCTCCCATCTAGCTTGATCTACATACTTAATATCTACAGTATATAATGTAGGTAGAGTGCTATATCAATGTATAGGAGATAGAGAGATGTAGAATGGTCAATGGTTACGATCAATATACGTACTGGCTGTGGTCATATCTGTCAAATAAACATTCCATTTTATGATCTTATTTACTCCCCCCCCCTCTTTTCTCATCCAGCTTGATTTAATGTGCTCTTTTAAATGTTGAATGTATAGATAAGCACATTTAGGATGCATCTAAAACCCCTTTTTAATTGGAGAACGTGTTTTCTACCTCGCTTTTACCCGAGTGAGATTTCCATAAAAACAGTTGGAGGTCATGTCGTAAAACACGCAGTGAGAGGTTGTGCAGCATTTTTAATCAAAAATGTTTCTCCGAGTCACACGGGTAGGTTACTATAGCAACCGCACCTCTCTCATCATGCGACCAGCTGGCGTGACATGTGCTAATCGGCGCGCGCTGGTATACGTTAGCGCGGGATATTTTGACGGTCAATTCATATCGGGTATATAATACAACAGGCAATCGGGAGCGCAATTGTCAGTCTACTATAGTCACGCTAGTTTTTTTTTCGCTGCATAATTATAGCGCATGTAATAATACTATACCGGTTTATATTCCTTACACGTACGGTACGAATCTATTATTCTTCAATCCGACTTCAAACTTCAACAGTAATCATGGATTTGCGGTGGGTAGCCATAATGCTACTGTTCCGTGCAATTCACAGCATGCAAACTTGTTAAACTTCCAATTTTTATATTCATAGTATTATAACTTGTATTATTTGGGCAAATTTAAGTCTAAAATTAGGAGTATGTGGAATAATGTTTGTGTGTGAACTTACAGCAGTTTAAATTGGCAACCTTGTATACAAGAGTACCACATGTTCCCGATCCAAAACGCGATCGCTGCAATGTTTACATTTTTTACGGCCATGACGTCATCTACCCGGGTAACGTTCTGCGCGCTTTTTAATACAATGTTTATCAGCTTAACATCCTGACAACGTCCTGACGTTACCTCGCTATTACCCTAGCCCGACTAGGTTGAATCCTACCGCGCTGTTGTCAGGACGTTACCCCGATTGGACCTTTTTAATACAGACGCGGTAGAATGTCTTCCTGACAACGTCCGGACGTTACCGCGACTATTTTCCTCAATTAAAAAGGGGTTTAAGAGATAGAGATAGATGGGAAATGGTCAATATTTATGGTCAATAGTGACGGTCAATAGTCACACTGGCTGCGTTCATGTAAATTCTGTCAAATAAACGTCCCCTTTTATGATCCAATTTACTCCCCCTCCCCCTTTCCTCTCATCCAGCTTGATCTAATGTGCTCTTTTAAGGTTTAATTTATAGATCAGCTCATGTAGGATTCTTCTAAGAGATAGAGATAGATGGAAAATGGTTAATAGTTACGGTCAATTGTCCACTGGCTGTGTTCATATCAGCCAAATAAACGTCCCATTTCATGATCTTATTATCCCCCCCCCCCCCTTTTCTCTCATCCAGCATGATCTAATGTGCTCTTTTAAAGGTTGAATGTATAGATCAGCACATTTAGGATGCATCTAAGAGATAGAGATAGATGGGAAATGGTCATTAGTTACGGTCAATTGTCCACAGGCTGTGTTTTCATATCTGCCAAATAAACGTCCAATTTTATGATCTTATATACTCCACCCCCCCCCCCCCCTCCCTCCTTTTCTCTCATCCAGCTTAATCTAATGTGCTCTTTTAAAAGTTTACTGTAAATCAGCACATCCAGGATGCATCTAAGAGATATATAGATGGGAAATGGTCAATAGTTACGGTCAAAAGTCACACTGGCTGCGTTCATATAAATTCTGTCAAATAAACGTCCCATTTCATGATCTAATCCACCCTCCGGTATTCTCATCCAAGTCGAGCTAAGTAATATGGGTAGTGCACTACATCAGGGCATCAATGCAAAAGAGAGACTCAAGAATGGTCAACAGTGACAGTTGATTGTCATTCTGGCTGCCTGTCAAATAAATGTCCCATTGCATGTTCTTTTCCACTACCCCCCCCCCCCCCCCCCCCCATTCTCCAATCAAGCTTGATATCATAATCTATCTATTTAAATTTCAACATCAATCCATCAGAGAAAGAGAGATTTAGAATGGTCAATAGTTACAATGTCGCCCTGGTTGTCTGCGTTCGTCCTATTTCCTGAATCTATACACTCCTCTTTCATCCATATAGGTTGAGTGCTTTATCAACGGATATATAGATCTGAGAGAAAAAAAGATGGAAAATGGTCAATAGTTATAGCCGTTAGTCGCACTGGCTGTGTACGAGTACGATTCCCCCGACCGCCATCTATAGCCCAGACGCCCGGCTAATTGCCACTCATTATG